>JAQQSZ010020215.1:0-10190 GCA_028646595.1 Phalanger gymnotis
CCCACCTCCAATCTAATTTTTAAGGTAGTATTTTCTTCAGTGGTCTTTTGGACCTCCTTTTCCATTTGGCTAATTCTGCCTTTCAAGGCATTCTTCTCCTCATTGGCTTTTTGGAGCTCTTTTGCCATTTGAGTTAGTCTATTTTTTAAGGTGTTGTTTTCTTCAGTATTTTTGGGGGTCTCCTTTAGCAAGTTATTGACTTGTTTTTCATGGTTTTCTCTCATCATTCTCATTTCTCTTCCCAATTTTTCCTCTACTTCTCTAACTTGCTTTTCCAAAACCTTTGTGAGCTCTTCCATGGCCTGAGACCAGTTCATGTTTTTCTTGGAGGCTTTTGATGTAGGCTCTTTGACTTTGTTGACTTCTTCTGGCTGAATGGTTTAGTCTTCTTTATCACCAAAGAAGGATTCCAGAGTCTGAGACTGAATCTGAGTGTTTTTGCTGCCTGGCTATGTTCCCAGCCAACTTACTTGACCCTTGAGTTTTTCCTGGGGGTATGACTGCTTGTAGAGCAAAGAGTACTTTGTTCCAAGCTTGAGGGGATGTGTCATTGATTTCAGAGCTATTTCTATACAGCCATCTCTGCCACACCAGCACTCCTCCTTCCCCAAGAACCACCAACCAGGACCTGAGGCAAATCTTAAGCAGGCTCTGCCCTCCTGCTCTGATTTGTCACTTAATTCCTCCCACTAGGTGGGCCAGAAGCAACTGCAGCTGTAGTTCTGTAGCTGCACCACCCCCACTCCCCCGAGGCGGTGGCTGAACCGGGAACTCTTTTTGCTCTGTCCCCCCCAGCTTTTCCCACTAACCTTCTCTGTTGTCTTTGGTGTTTGTGGGTTGAGAAGTCTGGTAACTGCCACAGCTCACTGATTCAGGGCGCTGGGGCTTGTTCCACCCAGCTCCTGGTCTGGTTTGTCCTGCCACCACCTATGCTGAGCTCTGCTCCCCTCCACTCCGTGCACGATAGACCTCATCCAGTGACCATCCAGCCTGTCCTGGGCTGGATTCCTGCTTCCGTCTGCTATTTTGTGGGTTCTGCAGTTCTAGAATTTGTTCAGAGCCATTTTTTATAGGTTTTTGGAGGGACCTGGAGGGGAGCTCATGCAAGTCCCTGCTTTCTAGCTGCCATCTTGGCCTATGTGTTATTTTTCAATAGCCACTTAGAAAGTAGGAAAGTAAGAAAGCTTACTAGAAAGTAAGCTCCATGACGGCAGGCCTCAATCTTACCTAAGCTATATATCTTTCCCCGTCAGTGCCTGGCACATTATTCTGCACATAATAGGCTCTCATTATTTACTGAACTGAATTGATTATGAGTACAAGAAGTCTTAACGGTGAGGAGTGACTTTTACTTCCTGTTTAGTTCTGTATGTTTTCCCTCTTATAAGTCCTGAAACAATATTTTACTTAGGTCCCAAAACAAATGTTTCCTATTAAGAAATATTGCACCTTCTAGCTACATATAGTAATACTGTTATTTGAGGAAAATATGATTTGGTTTGAAATAAAGTATTTTATTTGCTGGTCCTAAGAATAGTCACTACATTCACTGTAATATAAAAATTGTGCTAGGAGGAGAAAATTCTGTGTCGTTCAACATATAAATGTAGCGAGAATGACTGGGTATAAATCACCTTGCTCATAAATATATGTTTATCTTATGCCATTCTGTTTTCCCATTGTGAAATCCTACTTGTTACCAGAGACCTTGCACAGTTAATAGCTTAAATAAATCCTCATGTATGTAGGGTGGTTTTGGTCCATAATCCAGAAATAGGTAAATGACAAAAGAATGTCAACATTAATCTTCCTTATTTTTAAAGTTGTTTATAGGAAACATATCAAATAGATTTAGTTAAAAAAAATTCTCAGCTCAAGGCAACACAAAAGAATAACTGAAGTGAGAAGAGCAGTTAGAGATTCCAGACCCTTAAGAAATAGCCAAGGAAAAGCATAGAACATGTAAGTGTTCTTTTTCAGGTGTTGTTAAGAGTTATGCACCTCATGAGATAAAGAGAAATGGATAGAAACTAGGCCTCTGATTTCTGTGGCCTAGGGAGTTCCCAGTGAGAGGTCTCCTTTACTACTGGAGGGTGGTACCTTCTCAGAAAATTCTAGTCTTAGAACATTGCCTAAGAGCATGGAGAAGTTAAAAAATGTGTAAGACCCACCAAAGTTCATGAGCTATGAGTCATACTTTTATGAGCATGAGGTAGTAGTTTGAAGGTTGGCCTTTGAGTCAGGAAGGCATCCATTCAAGCCATGGTTGTATGACCATGAGCCAATTTGCTTCCAGGCAACTCTCTAAGATGGTGTTCTTAACATGAACTTGTGTTTTAGGGTTTTTTTTTAATACTTAGTATAATTGGTTTCCTTTATAATACAATATTTTTTTTTTCACTTTAATCACTGAATGGGAGTTGCCTCAGTGAAACTGAGACCTGTTAAAGACCTTAGCTTAAAAAGGCCAAGGTCTCCCACTGCACTATCTCCAGTCATCCTGATAGATATCTTGCCACTGGATCCAGATGGCCCCTGGAGGAGAAAGTGAGGCTCGTGACTCTGCACAGTACTCCCTCACTTAAATCCACTTCACTTGCAGGTCATGTCATCATCATTCTGATGTCATGGTCCTCTTCGAAAACAAAGACAGACAGCCACAACAGTTTTATGCACTTAACAGCATTGTTCTAAGGAGTCCATAGGCTTCACTAGACTGCCAAAGGGGTCCATGACACAAAAATAGCTTAAGACCTCCTATTCTAACACTACAAGTTCTAGACTGACTGATCTGAATAGACAGATGAAATTTTAACATCTATGACATCGAAGTCCAGATGAAAAAAACTCAAAACCTTATTCTGATGTCTCATCACAGTGAGGAAATAGCCCTGGGCTGTCGAAGTCTTTTTCTAGGAGAATACAGACTCTATCAGGTTCTGCCCAGATGGAAAAACTTTCAGTAAAATCTCAGCAACAGACTATGTCCTCAATTCAAGGAATAGTCCAGGTAAGGTTCAACACATTCAGATTGGCTGTCGACTGAAGAATTGCATGATGTCATCGAACCATGAAATAGATAAAAATTAAAAATTATTCTTAATATAGTACCACCTTCAGTTCCTGCTGTGATGTTGACAAAGTGGTAGGAAGAAACAAAGCATGATTAGGGTTATACAGTTTTTTGGCCATCCACAAACACCGATTTAGTGCATGGTATCCTAAATTTGTTTAACTCTTTTTGTCAGAGGCTCTATTCTAACAAAAAAAGAAACTGTTTCTTGTTTATCTAACTTGTTGCCCATACCCTGATGGATACTATCCATGCTCCTCTATGTGTAGCCACCAGCTCTCCTTATAAGGACAGGCTCATAAGACTTCAAAACATAGTTTCATTTATGTAATAAGTTTATATAATAATAAATTCTTTATTATTTAAATTGATTTAAAATTAATTTATAAACTCTAGATTATTTGTCAGTTAAAATAATTTATTATATAATAATTTATGTAATAAGTGATAAAGGAAGGATTCATATCTAAGTTCACAGAGTGAGCTTTTCCACCTTTGGTGCACTACATTCTTATCAGGGACCAATATGGTTCCTGTTTACTTATAGTATTCCCCTCGATGGGATTCTAGGAAGGAAAAAGGCTGAAGTTGGTCGTCAGGCCCTGACTGTCTCTTTTCTGTCACTTCTCCTGTCAGCGCATCCTCTGTTCTGTTGGTACTATCTTCTCTTTCTGAGATGAGTTGTTGGCACTTCTTGCTGTTGGTTCTACCTTCTAGTTCTGTCATGTCATGGTTCTTTCTTTTTCTGTCATTGTCCTCAATTCTTCTTGATTGTTCCTTGATCTTTGGTTCTCTTCCAGAAAATGGTGCTTATTGCTTCTTTTCTTGGAGTCACATTTTGAGCAGCTAGATTATATGGGAATTATTCTAGAGCCTCAGCCAAGTATTATAGCTCTTTCCTACTTACATATCATTGACTGCCTCTAGGCTACTTTAAACCTTTCACTATTTTATACCCAGATCCCATAATGATATGCCCCTCCCAAAAGGACTTTTTGTGTGCTTATGGAAATGTTTCTTTTTCATCTACCACAGAACTGCACAAAGATACCAGAAGTTGTGGATACTAGAAGAGGAGTCCCACCCAAAAAACTAGCACAAATGCAAGTAGACCAACCAGAAAACTTTGGCAGCATTACAGAGCAGTGCCCTAATTAGAGAAGCTTCAGGGAGTACAGAGACCACTTGGCACCTTGAACAATGAAGCCTCAGGGTTGACAGAGACTATTTATCAGTCTGATAGATGAAGCCTCAAGGGGGACACGATACCACCCAGTTCTCTGATCAGGGACAGCCAGCTAGAGAAATCTGACCAGGGATACTGAACTATACCTTCACTCTTAGACAGACACACCAAAGAAAGTAGAACTCAGGATTAAGTACCCAGGAAAAGTCAGGTCAGAACCAAATAGGTCCTGACCAACTATCCAAGAATATGGGAGACAGTATAGCCTAGCCCTGGCACTAAATCTCGAATTAACAATTGAGAATGAGATATATGAATAAACAGAAGAAGATATCAAACACTCTGAATAAATATTATGTTAAGACCTGTCCAAGAGGAAAACACAGAAGAGAATAACTTCCTCTACAACCACAAGCAGGGCATCAAAGAACAAAATACCTTGGCCACAAAGACAAGAGGATCTGGAGAAATGAAATAAAATGTTATCAATGAAATGAAAGCTATATGGGAAAGATTTGGAAGGAGAATTATGTGGAAGCACACTAGCCACTCTCTCATTTAGAAACAGTAAGAAAGCATTTTGAATTTATCCTAGCCTAACATCCTTGGGCAAATTTAAAGGATAAATCCTTATTAATCCTTCAGAAACTTTAAATTTCTAAACAACTTCCTGTTAGTGACCTGAGAGGGCAAGGAATCCTTTATAGATCCACCTTGACTGGATTAGGGTCATGATCAGACCAAGAGAAGGAAAATAATTCTATACTACCATTACAAATATTCTCAATAACTATAATAATGTAAATGAAAATATGAAAAGGAAATCTTGACTATGAGTCATAGTGATGATCCATCTTGGCCCTAAAAAACATAAAGCACATGATATTGCTATCCCTATCTATTTATTTAGAGAAGTAAAGGGCTGCAGATGTACTACATACATCTCACTCAGATGAGTTCACTGTGATGTTGGTGTTCTTAATCTGTCTAATCGGGGGACGTTAGGAAGTAGGTACATGGAAAAATGAATGTGATGTAGCAATAAATGGCATAAATAAGACATTAAAAAAGCACAAGGAAAATGTGTTTCAGGATCAAGACAAGAAATGTAACAGGATAAACATTTGGTGACAACTTAGAATCCTCATGCCTCTATATCATCACTATTTTCTTCCAGAAGAGATTTTAAAGGCAATGACATATGTTGAATATTAAAGAACAGTCACAAAAAAAGAAATAAATTACACTTCACCATAAACAGAATGGGTGGTTACAGATAGGAGAGCTATCTCAGAATCAATTATCTGTCTGTAGTTAGGGCATTGATTGCTTAGGGCAAAGTGCAAACTGAGACACTATGTGAGTTTAGCCATCTCAACCTAACCTAAAGAAAAAATGAAAAAAAATAGGAAATACACAAAATATAACCTCATCTCAATTTCTTGAGAAGTTTAATTGGGTCAAAGTAGTCACCACAAGGATGAAAGATCAAAAGATATCAAGAACTACGTCCACCAACAAAACTATGTTCTAATGAAGCAAAGATATGACAACCAAGGACAACAAAAGTTTGTACAAGACCATTTTTTGAAAACGTAGGGTGGGATTGAAACCACCTCACTCCAGCTTAGCACTGGTATATTAACTAGGTAAGAATGTCTCAACCAACCAATCCAAAAATATTAAGTCAAAACTAAAGTCTTTGGAAGTCATTGGATGAAGTGAAATAATGCTAGACAAGAAATCTGTACCAACAAGCTGAGAAACTTTTTAATACCTTCATGTATCAACTATAAATTTTCAAGTAAGTAGACAAGGAAGAAGAATTACAGAAATTAGTACATGCAAGCGGACTTGGGGTAGAGTGAGAAGATGGGGAGTTGGAAGAAAAGGAAAGCTTTGGCCAAGCGTCTTTCCCATCTCTCTACTCTTGGACTCGAGGAGAACATTCTAGCTCTGAGGGGTCTGGAAGATCTAGGATTTCCCACTTTCTCATCCATGCCTTAAATGGTATCTCTGGGTCATCCTGTGGCAATGTCATTATCAGGAACCAAACCAGACATAGAGTCAGCATGATAAATGGGATTTTCTTGAATGCCCTATGAATGTCAACCATGAGCTGTGAGTTACTCCTTTGCCATATGTGCTATCTAAGCTTGAGCTCATTTTACCCTGGAGTCAGTATATGCTTGTGGGAGAGTTGTCACAGATGTTGGTATGTTTGCATGTGTGTATATGATATTTTGTATTAGTTGTTCCTATTGTACTGCTTTAATAGATACTACTTAAGCTTGGCTGACTAAACTAACTCTCGACTGATAGTTGGGGTTTAAGCCAATGGTACTAGAGCAAGGAGGTCTTAACATTTTTTATGCATGTGTCATAGATCACTTTGGAAGTCTGGTGAAGGAATTTGGGTGGGGTGGAGCCAAGATGACAGCTGGAAAGCAGGGACTAGTGTGAGCTCCCTGTCAAGTCCGTCTAAAAACCTATTAAAAATGGCTCTGAACCAATTCTAGAACTGCAGAACCCACAAAATAGCATAGGGAAGCAGGGCTCTAGCCCAGAACAGCCAGGATGGTCTCTTGGTAAGGTCTATCTCACACGGAGCTGGGAGCAGAGGGGAGCGGAGCTGAGCAGAGCAGAGCCCAGTGTGGGCACGGACCGACCAGACTGGGAGCCGGGTGGAGCGTGCCCTAGTGCCCTGAATCAGTGAGCTATGGCAGTTACCAGACTTCTCAACCCACAAACACCAAGGACAACAGAGTAGGTTAGTGGGAGAAGCTGCTGGGTACTGGGATGGAGCTTGTGGTTTGGCCACCACCCTGGGGGCAGCCAAGGTGGGGCAGCTTTAGAACTACAGCTGCAGTTGCTTCTGGCCCCAGGCCCTGGTGGGAGGAATTAAGTGGCTAATCAGAGCAGCAGTGCAGAGCCTGCTGAAGATCTAGGTCCAGTCCTGGTTGGAGGTTCTTGCAGAAGGAGGAGTGCTGGTGTGGCAGAGCAGGCTCATCCCCCCAGGCTTGGAACATAGGACTCTTTAGTCTACAAGCAGTCATACCCGCTGAAAAACTCAAGGGTCAAGTGAGTTGGCTGGGAACATAGCCAGGCAGCGAAAATGCACCCAGATTCAGTCTCAGACTCTGGAATCCTTCTTTGGTGACAAAGAAGACCAAAACATGCAGCCAGCAGAAGTCAACAAAGTCAAAGAGCCTACAACAAAAGCCTCCAATAAAAACATGAACTGATCTCAGGCCATGGAAGAGCTCAAAAAGGATTTGGAAAAGCAAGTTAGAGAAGTAGTGGAAGTCTGGTGAAGTCTACTGATTCCTTCTTAGAATAATGTTTTTGAATGCATAAAACACTCAGGATTATAAAGGAAGCCAATTAATTGAAATAAAGATACATATATTTCTCACCTGAGTTCATGAACTCCCTGTGGACACCAGGTTAAGAACTTCCGAATCAAAGGAAGTCAATTTAAACACTCAAGGATTGATGGAGACATCCTAGTTCTGGCAGCCTGACTTATCAAGGGGAGTTGAATGAGAATGTATCAAAAAGCTCTGAGGGCTACCATCATAACTGGGTGAAAGAGACAGCAGAAGTTGAAAATACACTGCATTTGTAGCCAGAAGACCTAAATTTGAATATGGCATTGCTGTTTACTACCTATGTGTCCTTGGGCAAGTCACATAATGTATTGGGATTTAGTTTCTTCATCTGTACATGACCTTGGATGACCCACACTAAAATCAATAATGTGATCATAACAGTTAATTCAGAGGGGCCCCTTGAAAATATAATTCAGTGTTTTGGAGACATTTTCCTCTTCTCACCTCAGAGGTAGAGGGAGTCTTTTGTGCCATTTGTATTAAACTAGGTAGAGCTATGCTGACAAGGGACATTGGCAGCATCTGTGTCAGCCCTTGGACTTGATGAGCTGAGCTGTTTCAAGAAAGCACGGTTGAGAGGATCTCTTGTAATGTGACCACCCTTTAAGATCTCTGGAAAAGTGGCAAAAGTTTAAATCCTGTACAGCTTTTTCTCCCTGTGCCTGGTGAGCTATCAGATACTATAAAAACAAATTGTCTTGACTGTTTCTTTATTCTGGTTTGTTTTCCATTTGTAAAACAAATAAAAAATAGTCACAAGTGTTGCATTGCCAGCACACCCTGGTCATGTATTTGAATACACATAAGCTAACTAGAACAGAAGGACAGACCTCATTTCAATAGTCTAGGAGTTTAATGTGGCTTGGAGATTCAGGAAAGATATGGTTTATGATTATTTATTAAAATGTCCCAAGAGGCAGATCATAAACTGGTTTGGGAATTTTTCTTTTTCTCCTAAACGATGCAAGCTGTTGTCAGTAGCCAAAGTGTGTGCCTGAGGCTAAGTGATCTTTCATTCCCATTCCTCAAACCACCATGAAAGAGAAGGGAGGGAGCTGAGAGGAGAGAACATTGGCCAAAGGGGTGGTTCCGTTCAAAGCCAAGTCCCATAGGCAGAGACAACTGTAGCCTGGGATAATCAGTTCTGTTCTTTTCTGTCCTCATTAGCTAAACTCTGATCTCCATTGCAAGACTTGCTGATGACATCATGATGTTAGGGTTTCAAACAGTAAAAGGCAATGGAGGGGGAAATGAGCTTGCAGAGTTTGAGACAAAATCTAGCTAAGCCTCATCATTTATAGATGCAAATAGAGAAATAACATAAACACATGAAAAGGGAAGAAACGGTGACACTAGAGGCCATATCTTGGAGCTAGTCTTTCAGTAGTTTCATTTGGCTACATTTGCATCTTTCAAACCATGATTATATATCGCTGAACAAGGAGTATAAAAAATTAAATTAAAATCTTGATACCTGTGGCATTATTGCTTTAGTATATAACTTAACAAAGCTTGACACCTTATTCCTATAGTCATTTTGGCACTTTGGCATTCTTTTTTTGAGCACTTACAGTCACAATGTTTATTTATTTTTCTTCTTAATTTATTTATTTATTTATTTTAGTTTTCAACATTCACTTTCATAAGATTTTGAGTTTCAAATTTTTATCTCTCTCCCTCCCTCCTCCCCCTTCCCAAGACAACAAGCAATCTGATATAGGCTACATATGTACAATAAGATTAAATACATTTCCATGTTAATCAAGTTATAAGAGAAGAATCAGAACAAAAGGGAAAAATCATGAGGAAGGAAAAAAAAGTGAAATAGTCTGCTTTGATCTGCATTCAGACTCCATAGTTCTTTCTCTGGACGTGGATGGCATTTTCCATCATGAGTCTTTTGGAATTTCTTAGATCATTGTATTGCTGTGAAGAGCCAAGTCTCTCAAAGTTGATCACTACACAATGTTGCTGTTACTGTGTACAATGTTCTCCTGGTTCTGTTCACTTCACTCGGCATCAGTTCATGTTAAGTCTTTCCAGGTTTTTCTGAAGTCTGCCTGCTCATCATTTCTTATTGCATGATAGTATTCCATTATATGCATATACTCCATTCTGCAATTAATGGACATCTTCTCAATTTCCAGTTGTATGCCAACACAAAAGAGTTGTTTAGCCATTATTTTGTAAGGAAAAAACACTAAAAATCTCTATTTCAAATGTAGTTTTAAAAAAAGATAGAAGCACTAATCTCACCCTTTCCCGATGACTTTTCTTCCTCATCTTCATATAGGTCATTTTTCAACCTGCTGCTCCTGCTGCTGCTATGGCTTCACCCTCCAACCTACCATTAGAGGCCCTGCCTGGGAGATGCTAAGCCACTGTACAGATCCCTAGTCCTTTATGGAGACCTTTTTTTTCACCCCTTTTCTTTTTTTTTATTTTTTTTTAATTTATTTTTGACATGTTTGGTTTTCAGCCTTGATTTTCACAGGCGTTTGAATTACAAATTTTCTCCCCATTTCCTCCCCCCCCCCCC
>JAQQSZ010020216.1:0-10190 GCA_028646595.1 Phalanger gymnotis
TTGAAGACAACTCATTTCAATTCAATTTGATGAACACGTATTAAGCTGTGAATGTGTGGAAAGTGAATTATTTAAGCATCAACGATGGAAAAAGTGAGAAGCCACATAGTGTAGCGAATAGAATATCAGGTTTGGAGCCATGAAGGGCTGGGTTTAAGATCTGCATCTGACACATACTGATTGTGTGTCCCTGGGGAAAGTCACTTATCCTTGTCAGTGCTCTAGACCAGAGCTTACCAATGGGTGCTGGAATGATCCAGGAAGGTGGCAGTAGCCTCAGGTGCAATTGGAGTGTGTTGAATAAAAATAAGGGGGCAGTGAAAACATGAAAAAATGAGAAGGTAAAAAAAATATTGAAAAATTGTTTATACATTTCATGTGTTATACAACAGATTTAAAGTTATAGTGATTATAATATTTTCCAAATAAACACACAAAATGCAAGTTATAACCCATCAGTGGTCAAGTCTGCCGACAGGTCTTAACAAGCAAATGTTGGCAGGTGTGTGTTTCATGGGTTATTGGAAAGTCCAGCATGCATTGGCAGGAATATGTCACTGTAATGACTTCTTTACAATATGATACTATGCAGTAACATGATGTAATATTGTGTCATCAAAATTTCAATGCAGGAAAAACTCCAGAAATTTATAATAAATTTTTAAATTTAAGATGCATTTAAAAGTATTTTATATTTTTTGGAATGACACAAATTTTAAAAAAATCATTAAGGGGTTAAAAAAGTAGATTTCTGGGGAGGGCGGGGGCTGAGTAATTTTTTTTTAAAAAGCGGATGGCAGGCCAAATAAGTTTGGGAACCTCTGCTCTAGACCAATGGAATAAACACATATATAAATGGGGGGGGGTATGTGTCACTAAACCAGATAAGAGTATCCCTGCAGGATTCATGTTGACTTAGAAAACTGCAAATCATAATTGTCTATGCTTTATTATATTTTTACTTATTTTGTCACATATTTCTCAATTACATTTTAATTTGGTTTAGCTATACTTGGGAGTGTTGTATGGCCCAAGTGGCCAACATGTTTGATACCTTAAGACTATATCTGGCAAGGGTAGTCTCAATTTTCTTTGGTAGAGTCATTTTCCTCAGCAAAGGTTCCCTTTACCAGTAAAATCACAGGTTCCATCCCTAGCCATCAAGAGTGACATGTTCATTCACTAAGGACACTTTTTTGTACATAGTACATTCTTAATGTTTCAATGCTTCAAGTACCTATAATCACATCAATGTGGGTGATCCTTAGTCTGATGTGATGCAACCTTTCCATTTCTTAGTAGATGGTCCTCAAGAGTTTCTATTGCTGGAAAATTTATACAGTCACCCTTTTGATGAGACTCTCTGAAGTTAGCCAGGTTGATCCTAGGAGAAACAATAATCCATTACTGTAGTAGCAATTAGATTTGAAGGTCTTTCCCACCCATTAATAGGCCATGTGACCTGTCTATATCACAGGAATCCTAAGACATGGTGGGAGGAGCTTCCTGACAGGAAAAGGAAGTTATGTCACAGGAAATTCTGAGAGAGAAAGAACAGTTATGGCTACCCACGGTTGCTAATGGCCGCCCTCATGATTATTAGAACTGAACAGGCTGACTTAGCTGTACTGTGAGTTTGTCTTTGTGGAAGACCCCAGCAGGGGTTTGGAGAGGTTTTGGGATGGCGAGGCTCCAGGTTGTGATATTATGCATTGACTGCTGTGATAGATTGGATAAATGGCTTGTGGGATATGGTTCTCTGGTGTCTGAATAAATGTTATACTTCTTCTACCTTCTATGTGGAGAGTCTCGTATACTTTGCAATACAGAACTACATTGGCATTTTGACAATTATCATCTACATTGTTATTATCGCCTTACTTTTTCAATTACCTGGCCTATATTGAAGCTTTTCTTTCTCATTGTTCAGGCATTTCAGTCGTGTCTGACACTCTATGACCCCATTTGGGGTTTTCCTGGCAAAGATACTAGAGTGGTTTGCAATTTCCTTCCCCAGCTTATTTTACAGTTGAGGAACTAAGACAAACAGGGTTAAATGACATTCACAGGTCACAGAGCTAGTAATTGTTTGAGGCCAGATTTAAACTTACAAAGATGAGTTTTCCTGACTCTAGGCCCAGTACTCTATCTACTTCACCATCTAGCTGTCCCTGAAGCTTTTCTAGCCTGGAAGAAGTTACCAGAGCTTTTCTTTCTCTGGTTTAGCTTTTGAGAATTGAGAGTCATCTCCACACCAAAATGTGGCATCAGGTGAAAGATTAATAAAGATGCTTGATACATGTAGGCAATGAGTGTTAATTCTCTTGGTTGCCTAGTGTCCTGAAGCAGAAAAGCTTAAAGTCCTCTGTTCTAGCATTAGTCAGGGAATTCTCATGGTATCTGTTTTGAGTAAAATGGAGGTTTTATAACAAAGCAAATAGTACTTTCAAGAAGCAGAGGAACTAAGCAGAATGGATCCCCACTACCAAGAGCTCATGAAGGAAATATGAATTTATTTCTGGAACTGTATTCAATGAACCCAAATTCATCAAAATTGCTGGACTCGTGTGAATTCTAACTAAATGGGAAATTAGTCTTATTATAAACTCCGACTTATCATTGTGAATTATTGTTGCTGTTGTTGTCTCTGATGCAGCCATGACCAACTGAAAGTATTTTTGGGGCATTTTAGAGTATCAAGGGCAAAAACAACTTAGATTCTTTGATATTGTTGACTTGCAAATATGATCTTCTGCCAGTACACTCTCATTTGGATCCAACAAAGTTGACATGCCAGGTAATATACTTTCTATTTTTCTTTTTTTAGTTATATATTTTTCCTAATTACATGTTTGCTTCTGACCACAACCTTCTCCAAGCTGTCCTCCCTTCTATTACTCCTCTCCCCTTCTCTCCTTCCCTCCTAATTCCTTATAGGATAAGGTACATTTCTATAGTCAACTGAATGTGTATGTCATTTCTTGTTTGAGCAATTCCAATGAGAGTAAGGTTCAAACATTGCCTGCCAACGTACTCCCCCATACCTTTCTCTCACTTGTAATTGCCGTCTTGCACCTCTTCCTGTGATATATTTGCCTCGTTCTATCTCCCCCATCTTCCTTCTCCCATTATTTTTTGGGGGGGGATATCATCTTATTATAGTCACTTATACCTGTGCCCTCTGTCTTTGTATACTCCTTCTAATCGCTCTAATAGTGATGAAATTCTCAAGAGTCACAAGTATCATCTTCTCATGTAGGAATGTAAACAGCTTAACCTTATTGAATCCCTTATCTTCTCTTTTCTGTGTACTTTTTTATGCTTCTCTTGAGTTTTGTATTCGAAAGCCAGAGTTTCTGTTCAGCTTTGGTCTTTTCATCAGGAATGCTTGGAAGTCCTCTATTTAACTGAATGTCCATTCCCCCCCACCAAAGTATTATACTCAGTTTCACTGGGTAGGTGATTCTTGGTTATAATCCTAGCTCTTTTGCCTTCTGGAATATCATATCCCAAGACCCGAGTTGAAGCTGCTAAATCCTGCTATGTAATCCTGACTGTGGCCTCACAATATTTGAATTTTTTTCCCTGGTTACTCGAAACATTTTCTCCTTGACCTGGGAGCTCTGGAATTTGGCCATAATATTCTTGTGAGTTTTCATTTTTCATTTCAATTTCATTTTCACCTCTTTTAGGAGGTGATCAGTGGATTCTTTCAATTTCTAGTCTACTCTCTGGTTCTAGGATATCAGGATATTTCCTTGATAATTTCTTAAAATATGATGTCTGGGCTCCTTTTTTGACCACAACTTTCAGGTAGTATAATAATTGTTAAGTTATCTCTCCTGGAACTGTTTTCCAGGCCAATTATTTTTCCAGTGAGATATTTCACATTTCTGCTATTTTTTAAATTCTTTTGATTTTGTTTGATTGTTTCTTAATGTCTTATGGAGTAATTAGCTTACACTTGACCAAACCTAATTTTTAAGTAATTGCTTTCTTCACTGGGCTTTTGTACTTCCTTTTTCATTTGCCCAAGTTAGTTAGAAGTTGTTCTTTTTAGTAAATTTTTTGTGCATTCTTTTCCATTTTTTTGTGCTTCCTTTACCAAGCTGTTGACTCTTTTTTTTGGTGATTCTCTTGCATCACTATCATTTCTTTTCCCAATTTTCTTTCTACCTCTCTTATTTGATTTTTAGAATCTTTTTAAACTCTTCTGGAAATCTTGTTTTGGGCCTAAGACCAATTTGCATTTTATTTGAGGCTTTGCATATAGCTATTTTGACATTGCTGTCCTCTTCTGAGTTTGTGTTTTGATCTTCCCTGTCACCATAATAACTTTCTATACTCACATTCTTTTTTTGCTCATTTTCCTGATGATTTCTTGACTTTTAACTTTATGTTAAACTTGCACTATGCTCCTGGGGTGGAGGGAACTAAGCTTCTTGGACCAGATGAATGAGGCCTCACTGCTGGCCTGTCCCAGGGGTGTAAAGCCTTACCACCAGCCTGTCCTGGTGGCATAGGGCCTAGATGTTGGCCTGTCCTATGGCTTAAGGCCTCACTGCTGGCTTACTGGGTATATAGCTTGCTGCTAGATTGTCCAAACATCACCCATGCTGGACTGTTCTCTCCTTTTATCCCAGTGAGACAGATATTTCCCACTGACCTTCTAAACTGTCTTGTGCTGGAAAACTGTCACACCCCATCCTTTTGTGGATTCTGCTGCTCCAGAATTTGTTTTGAGCCATTATTTCATAGTTGTTTGGAGGTGAATTTGGGAGAATTCAGATGGCTTCCTGCCTTACTCCTCCATCTTAGCTCCATCCCTTCTACTTTCTACTTTAAAAAAAATCTAAATCTCTGTATTTCTCTGACTTACATTATAGGGGGATAAAGTGAGAGACAGAAAGAAAGCGGAAATAGAAGGGAAGCTAAAAAATAGGTAGCAAGACTGGATAGATGCCAGGAAAATGGAGGATAATAATAATAGGTGATATTTATATAACACTTTAAGGTTGTACAGTGTACATTATAGGAATTATTTTACTTGATTCTCAGAACCATCCTGTGAAAAAAGTCCTGCAGTTATTATTATCACTGCTTTACAGATGACAAAACTGAGGTTTTGAAAAGTTCTAGTTAGTGCCACTGGGAAGATTCCAAAAGTTTTTCTGATTCCAAGACCAGCAGTGCCCTGATGGTGATAATAAAAATGATAACATAGCAGTAGCAGCAGCATCAACACCATCACCATCAACAGTGATCATCATTTATTCAAGGTGTCATAAAAGTCTTAGTGCAGTTTTAAACTTTAAGCTTTTTCCTGCGCTAAAATTTTTGGGATGCTCTTTACAGTTTTAAAGTTTGAAAAGGCATTTCTCATTTTAAACTTTGGAACAACCTTCTGAGATAGGTTCTGTAAGTATTATTTCCTCCATTTTATAGATTAAAAAACTCCTAAGTCCAGATGAATGACTTGCCAATGGTCTCACAGATAGTGAAAGGATCTCATTTTGATAGATTCTTATATTGAAAGTGCGTTATTAATCCCAAGAATTCTGTCCATGGCTAAAAGATCATAGAATGTTAGAAGTAGAAGGAGACCTTGCAGATAAAGAACGGCCAAGAGAGGTAAGGTGTCTTGCTCTGAGTCACACAGGAAGCAGATACCAGAATCAAGCCTTAGAACCAGATCTCTTTACCTCCCAGACCAGTGTTCTATTTTTTAAAGAAAATTATTATTATTATTATTATTATTATTATATCACATTGTGTCTCAATGCCTGTTCCATTTTTTGTATTTTATTTTTAAATTTTTATTTTTTATTATGAATTTGAGAAACATCTGCAACCACCACCTTTCCAATATACTAAGAGCAAGAGACAAAGATTATATATGAAACTGCAAATGTCTATTTTGTAATTGCTTGCTTCAACACACACACACACACACACACATACACACACACACATACATAACAATGAAGTGCAACAGCAAAGCTGTCCTGCTTGCTTATGTGTCTCTTTAAACTTCTTTGTGTGGTTTTCTGTGCATTAAAATATTTTATTTACACCCTTTTCTCTGTTTTCTTTTTTGGCACTACTATGACCAGCTATCCTCTCCCATCCCTTGTTTTACAGAGGGGGAAAAAGAAGCACAGAAAGTTCAGTTTGAGGGTGGGATCCCTTCTAACCATGGTGATTGGATCCCATAGATGCTGGCAATACAAAGATAAAAATGAATATGGTCCCTGGTTTCAAAGAATTTAAATTCTACTGGTGGTGGGTCGTGGGGACAGGTACACAAATAAGCAAAAATAAAATTTACATGAAATTGATATGGGTTTCATTGATAGTAGAAACAATAACAGCTGGGGAGATCAGGAAAGATATTATGTATGACTATCCCAGTATTCTGACCACCGAACCACATTTCTGGTTGTTGTATTTGAACAATGACAAGAATGGTCCCATAAATACACACTTACATACACATGAACACACACGTATAACTTCTCAGAGGTGGAGAGGTTCTCTTCTTCCATCAGGGCAAGTGTTCCACAGAGAATGGCTCTTCCAAATTTCTCTGTCACAAAAGCTATGCAACTCTGAGTTGTGACCAAAGATCAAATCTCCATCTTCAACAAGATTTCTCTTTGGTCCCCTACTTTCAGTATCCTTGGAAGGTGGAAGTGTGATATGTGGGCAGGCTGAGGAGGCAGTATATAAGAGAAGACTCAAAGGGTGCTAAGTGGATCAATAGCCACTTGCAGCAGTAGGGGTAGGGGATAGCAGTGATAGGAATGGGCTGACTCTTCCGTGAAACTAGTCTTCTAATTCCAATTATGAGCCACAGCATACGAGATGTGAAGGTGAAGTGGAAAAAAAGACACACATACTAGAACTTCCCTGGCTGCTTTCCCAGGGCACACAGAGAAGTATTCACATCATGAAAGTCTGCTAGGGATTCCATCAGGAAGTCATGCCCTTCCTGATTCCCAGTTTCACACATGGGTCTGATTCATTCTCCAAAACAAATGAAAGTGCTACAAGACTCTGCAAAGCAGCCATTTGATAACCACTAGAGGGAAGGTCTATTCTTACTGCTTAAGAACTCCTTTCTCCCCACACCAATTATGCTGTAACCATAATAGCAGCACAATGTCGACCCATCCAGTGGCTTAGAACTGTCCCTTGCTATAGTGCTGACTCAATTCACAGTTTTTACTGGTCTTGTCAACTCTGGCCAGGGTGATTATAATAATTGTTTAAAACTGAGTACAGTTATCCCATCGCATCGTGACTTTCCCCATGGTGGTTTTGATGTATCGAGTGTCAGCATGAGAAATTAAGTGGGAATTTTGGGGGAGTTTTGCAGAAGCTGAGGATGACATGTGAAAGCCAGCAGATGACACAGGGCCTATGACCAAATGTTTAAAGCACCCCATAAAAGAAATAGAAAAAAATCAGACTTCTCTGGCATGAAGGAAGGGCCAAAAAATTTTATGCAGTTTTTCCAGATCGCAGGGGTACTGCACTCTAACTCTTGCAATGTGCAAGGAATAACTGTATACAATGCCTTACCTTGGCCATCCCCAAAAAAATAGTGAACCAACAAATAAAAAAAAGCATTTATTAAATACCTATTAAGTGCTAGGAACTGGGAACACAGACAAAAATGAATTAAACAATAAAAACCCCAAATTCTCTTTCTGTTATTGCTATGTCAGAGATAATCACCCATTCTTAAATCCTAGTTCCTACCATTAACTATGCCTCTTCTATTTCTCTCCCCTTTCATGTGTAATCATTTATTAAACCCTGTTGATACGACCTCTGCAATGGCTCTCACAGCTATGACACTTCTCAATATTTCCATTATCACATCCTCTCTTTACCACCCAACTGGATGATGGTAACAGGTTTTCTTATCACCACTATCTATGCCCTCCAAGACTTAATTTCCTTATACATAGATTTTTTCTTATTCTTCTTTTCCTCAAAACTCTTCTCAGTAAGTTTGTCGTAAAAGTGAATGAATGAATGCATATGATGAGTTTGAGATTACACTGGTAGATCTAGAAGGAAATGTATATCAGGAAGTTGAAAATATGGCATAAGGCCTTGCATGAAATATCAGGGTTGGAGATAAGGTTAATAAAGTTAAATCTATGGAAGCAGATGACATCACCAAGGGAAAGCTTAGAGGAAGAGAGTAATATGCAAAGACAGGGGCCAAGGATAGAACTTTGGGGAATTCTCATACTTAGAAGGAGGTAAGAGGGAGAGAAGTGAGTGATGGAAATAGATGGATCAATTAGAGAGTGAGAGAATTTCCTCATTAGCAAAAATAAAGGAATTAGACTAGCTTCTTTTGCAGTTCTAAATCTGATCTCTCTGTGTGTGTGTGTGGGGGAGCCAGAATTATAAATAGAATGTTGTGCTGCCTGAAAAATTAACATAGATGTTTGAGAAGGAAAATAAAACTGGTCAATAGTGTTAAATGTTGAAGAGAGGTCAGAAAGGATGAAGACCAAGAAAATGCTATTAGACTTGTTGTCTAGGAATCATTAGTTTTCTTTTAAGAGAAATCTTTCGGTGGAGAAGTGTGACTCTTGAAGTCCAAATGAGGAGTAGAGATCTTCTAATTATTTTTTCATCCTCAGAGATCAAACTATATTTCTGGAGCTTAAAATCTTGGGAAAAATGGTTTCTGGATCCCCTATAAATTTACTGAATGTAAATTTATTGAATTTCCAACAAACTTCCTTATTTTAGTACATCAAAGGCTGAGAGATGAATATATATTTAAATATTGGAATCTAGAAGTCTATGTGGACTTGGCATTAAAAATCACATTGTATATCACAGTGAGACATGTCTGCCAAAATGTATGTGTAATCACGTTCGGTGCAACTATCGTTTTGCATATACTTCACCTATTTTTCTTTCTTGGCACCAATTAGTCTTTAATGAACTAAGGGAGAGTCAATTATTAAAAAGTGACTCCAGGGGTCACACATCTTTGCTCTTCGCAATAGAGACACAAATGTGTAGTCTCTGGCTCCTCTGTATAAGTGGTTGCTTGTTCCCTTTCTACATACAGTGATTTTGCTGGATGGAAATTGGTTAGTTTATCTAGAATCTAGTTATGTAGTTAGTTTATCTAGAATGCATATTTCTTTAGAGAGCAGGCAGGACAACAATCTTGGTTTTTGGTGTAGAGGAGTACAATTATACAGTCTGTAGAGATTATCTTTTTTCCTATCACTTTATGAATTTCCTTTGAAGATAGCATAGAAGAATAAATGTGTTTATTTTAAATGCAAAAGAATTGAATAATTGTGCCATTTATATTGTAGAATCTTATAATTCAACCATTGCTTATTAGGTTTAATTAGAAGGGAGTACCAGTTTCATGAATTTCTAGCCATGTTATATAGTAGTTAACTTTGTAAATGCAAAAAAGTTGTGACTTGTGAAAGATCTGAAATGAAGCCTCCATTTTGATAATGCCATCAAAGTCCATGGTATAGACTCATGTACTTACAGGAATAACATCCACCCCCCCACTTTCCTTCACTGACAGAGTGTAAGGTGGATCTGATTTATGCCAAGATCTTCTCTAGAGAGAGAATAGTTTTCTTCTGAAGCTTCAAAACAGACTCTGGCAGAAGCACCGTTCCTACCCCAATTTCCCTGATACAGTGGCAAGGAATGAGGAAAACAGAAAGGATGCTGCGCCAGGGTGCTCGGTGACTGTCAGTGGTTGTTTCTAGACTGGATGAGTTTGTATGCTAGTTACTTATTGACACACAAGCTTCACTGACCTTTGGTTCAGTTATTCATTCCCAATTCATTAAGGAAATAATCTTACCAAAGATAAAAAATTCTAATGTTTTCTTTCATTTATCATTCAGGTCCATAATTTGCATCAAAGACAAAACCTTTTTTGATGAAAATAATATTGCTTAATAAACAAAGAGATATTTTATCCAATACCACATGATTTTTTATAGTTTAAAAGTTGTTTTTCAAAGGTATTGTTATAAGTTGATTTTTACCCTAATTAGATTGAGGTACTAACAATTTTTATGTTATCACTTTCCTTCATGTTTTATAAATAGTAATTTGAATCATGTATACTTGAGTCATATACATATATTTCTATCCATGTAAAATCATAATAA
>JAQQSZ010020217.1:0-10189 GCA_028646595.1 Phalanger gymnotis
TATTAAACCAAATCATATTCATGCTTCCCCTCTCCGGTAAGAAGATTACTCACTGGCCTCAAGTCCTTGCTCGGCACTCCTTGGTCCACACACGGGTCAGCCCTGCTTCCGGGTCAGCTCTGCTTCTGCAGCTCCTGCTTCGGCTTCGGCTTTATCTTCAGCTTTGGCTGTAACTGTCTCTTAGCTCGCCTCTCCTCTCAGCCTCCAACCCCAACCCAGTGATCGAGCGCCCGCCGGGAGCTCACCTTCGGGGCGCCTCCTCGCCTCCTCCTTCGGTCTCAGGTCTATGAAAGGCTGCTAGAGGCTGAGGCACCAGCGGGGGAAGTTTGCACCCTCACTTTGTTCCAAGACCGCGCTCCTCTTCGTGGCTGTGGCGGTGGGATGGTGCTGAGATGCCCACCTCCCAGCTGAGCCCCTGGTGTCATCAAGTGGCACCTGAATGACCAGAGCCCATTGGTTCCTGAGTTGGCCCCTCCCCCTAGCACCCTGGGAGGCTCACATCCACATAGACTAGGTCAACACCCAACAGGGCATGGCTCTGGAGTTAACACCCCCCTTAGCCAACCCCACCTTGGGCCCCACCTCAGTCATCAGTCCACACCCACATAGGTTTTACACCTAATAGGGCTTTGGACCTGGGGCTTAGCACTTAGCAAGATTCAATGAAATAGCTGAATCACTCAAAGTAAACAAAAGCCAAACTCCTCAAGGGCACCTGTTGAACTAAGTGCTAAGGAGCCCATTTTGCTTACCAACACATGCTCCCAGAAAGAGAGGAAGAGGAAGAGAGGAAGAGGAGAGGGAGAGGGACAAAGAGGGAGGGGAGGGAGAGACAGAGGGAGATTGAGAGGGGGAGTGAGAGGGGTAGGGGGAGGGGGATACATATGTATACATAGTGTCACACAGGCCATATGTATCAAGTTGAAAATAGATCTTACTCTTTTTAAGGCTTTTTCTCTATCAGTTATACAATACTGACTCTTGTATCTCTCCTTTCCTCTCAATTCCCTGTACTATTGAATGTAATTGAATGTGGTCAAAGGATATGAATAGACAATTGACGAAAGTGATATGCAGATTGCAAATAATTACATGATAAAATATTAAATACCCTTAGTTATAAAAGAAATCCAAATTGAAATTGCTGAGACTCAACTCACACTCACCAAATTGGCACACACAAAAAAACAAGTATGAGCTCTCAGTGCAATAGGACAATCCAGAGAAAGGTATTTTGCTGGTGGAATGGCAAACTAGTGGCATAATTTTTGAGAATGATATTCCAGTATTCTACCAGAGTTAGGAAAATTGCACTTTTAGATCAAATAACTCCAAGATTGGGAATATTTCCTAAGAATGTTATTTTTCAAAGCAAGAATAAATCTATCTGACCAAAGATATTTATAGTAGTGTTACTTATAATTTGTGGAAAACTGGAAATAATCTAAAAGTCCAACAATTTGTGAATGTCTTGGGGAAAACCTATGATATACCATCATAATATAGATAGAATAGAATTTAGAATGACAAAACATGAGGTATATAAAGAAATACGAAAAGACAAAGACACATGAAGCAATGTGAAATTATGAAAATGGAACCAAAATACTAGTATACATATTGATTATGGCTGTGTAAAATGGAAATATATAAATAAAAATAGGGAGAAGCTGAAAAATCAGAGATAATAGAGAGGAACTCAGGAGGGAGTAACTGACAAATTGTTACAGACACCTATATAATTTAACATACTTTTAAGTTTAATTAAGCATAAAACAAGTTTAACTTTTTAAAGTTAAATTCCTAGTATTTCCTTAATGAACATAATTAAGTACTAGATTGTGTAGGACAGACTGGAAGTACTGTCAGGGCACAGAGGAAGGAGAAATCAGGGAGGACTGGAATAGACAGGAAAGACTTCATGGGGAAGATGACACATGTTTAGCCTCAAAAGACTGGTAGGAACTAGATAAGGGAAAGAGAGAAGGGATGGCAATAGAGGCAAGGTAAACAACATAAATAAAGGTAGAGAGGTGGGAAAAATCAGGGCATGCTAATGATGTGATAAAGAGACCAGCATTCCTGGAGAGGAATATGCATATTGGGGAATAGTGGAAAAGTGGGCTTAATAGATAGCAGTGACATCCTTGAAAAGATGAAGAAGATGGATCGAAAGTACAAATCGGACCATGTAGGTCTCTTCTCCCAGAATTTATACTTATGTGAATACAGGCAAAAAAAAAAAAAACACCAAAGGTAGCCTTGCGGCTGAAAATAAGTGATAAAAGGTAACATGAAGCCTAGGGGTAAAGGGAGATGAAACAGTCTGGGGGTTGTGCCACCTATCTTGCCACAGTGGTGGGATTATAGGATGAATTTTATGTATGAAAATCTCAGGTCTTATTTTATCATTGAAGGCTAGAAACACTACTTCTTCCCTACCAGCTGACCCTTTGAGCCATTGGCCATTGACTTAGAGTATGAATCTTCCCAAAACATAGGATCAGGAACCATCCTGCCGATTCACTCACCATAAGAGCAAGGGTGGCAGTTATAACAAGGATATAGATTATGGGAAATATTGACAGCCAGGTAGCTAGAATTTGAACTTAATGAGAAAATGAAGCTATTGAAGGTTTTTCAACAGGATAGTAACAGAACAAAGCTTTTTAAAGGAGAATTCTTCAGGTAGCACTATGTGGTATAGACAAGGGTTGAATAGGCCAGCTAAGAATCCATTGATGAGAACTTGGATTGAGTAGGGGCAGTAGGGAATGGAAAGGAAGGTTAGCTGGGGAAAAAAGATAGAATTTCTTCCTTTAGAAAAAAAAATCAGAAGTTAAGGGATGAGTAGGATGAATGAGTGAATGAAGCATTTGTTAAACACTTTCATTACCAATTATTAAGCACACTTTACCAATAAGTAAAGCATTGTGCTAACCACTAGGTATACAAAGAGAAAAATATAGACAGTCCCTGATTTCAAGGAGCTCACAGTCTAATGGGGGAGACAAAAGATACGGAAGGTTTCAGCTCTAAGTCAAATATGTAAGACCCATGATCCTTAGGGGATAGTGGCAAAGCAGATGTTAGTGTAATTTCTGCTCATAAAATCATATCATCTTCAGATGTCCATCAGTCACTAAGCATTGTACCAAGGACTTTGGTGGCAAGAACTTTCCTCTCTGGGTCTTCAGTAGCTGTGGCTGTAGCACTTGAAGAAGTTGGCACATTGCATCTCCATCCATGATGCTTCCCAGGATGGTGGGTAAGAGCTCTAGACTAGAAGCCAACCTCTACCAAAAAATCCTTGAGCTCAGGGTCCTGTGATATCTCCATTCGCATGTGAGGAAATATGGTGGTCAAGGTAGTGGTGTTTGTGCCATTGCCAAGTCTCTGTGCTTATCTGCCCATTAGTAGTAATTGGTCAGCATTTGTGGGTGGTAGTGATGAGAAAGTTGAGACCCCTCACCACAATTATTTCTGTTTTCAATAATGGTTGTGAGTGCTGGGCTGGAAGGAGGTCTAGTGGTTTGGGACAGGGTGGGGTGGGGGGAGGCACTGCTATTCCCAAACCTCTTGTGCTCAGGATCCTAGGCTATCTCCATCTGAGGAAAAATGTTGGCCAAAGTAATGATGGTGGTTTGACTTCCTGAAACATCTTGCCTCCTGTCTCTTTTCCATGGAGTGCTTAGAGCTTCAGTTAAGCCAGCTTGCCTGAATAATAGATAGGATTGCCAGGTTGCATAATTAAGTTACTGTTGGTGGTATTGATAAAAAAAGCTATTTGGGAAGAAAGAATTGGCTTGGGGTTGAAGATCAGGTCAATATTGGACATGGCAGATGATAACATTACAAATGGAATGATTGAGCATCGTCATGCTCAAGGACTTTCTTTGGCTTTCTCTCCTGTTTGGGAATAATCTAGGCTGAGCACTCATAAAGAATTAGCCTGTAAGCCTCCCAGAGAGGTATGAAATGGAGGAAGTGATAGCAATAGAAGAAAAGTTCAAAGATATTCTATCTTACCAAGCTGAGAGAGTTTGTTCTTTTTTACCTTATTTTGCTCAACAGGATTCTGTCAAATTACCAAGTTGGAGACACAATAAAATGCTATGTGACAGGGATTTTGGCTTAATGCATTAAAATATTTTCTAGGAAGTATTTCACGTCCAAGGAGAATCATGACTCTATGAACCAAATTTGGACTCTTTTTTATTATTTATACCTTGGAATTGCAGTGTGGTTGATCACACTGCAATCAGGTCAGATCAATCAGGTCAGGATCAAGGCCACCTTAATATAATATAATATATAATATATTATAATAATATAATCTTAATATACCAGCTATCAACCTTAACATCTTCTTAGAATAAAAAACATCCATTTGTCCTTGCCCTATTATTGCCAGGATGGATATCATGACATGAAATGTCTTTTTCCCCAAGCTCAGAACCTTGGACATATTTTAGATCATGGTACTTTCTCCTCTATCCCACACTTCCCAAATTATCACTAAGTTCCATGTATTGTCAGTAACTTACTCAAGGATTAATTCCTAGTACTGCAATGCCATAGTCACCCCCTCCAAACATTTTATCCTTTGGGATGGTGTAGTAGAAATAAGAGTTAGGGGGTCTTGGTTCAAGCAGACTTTGAACAAGGTAATTAACCTCTTTGAACCTCAGTATTACCATCTGCCAAATGTTGAGAATAGTGCCTACCTAGATAATAATAGCTAGCACATATATGGTACCTACACTAGGGCAGCTAGGCAGTGCAGTGGATAAAGCCCCAGGCCTGAAGTCAGGAAGAATTATCTTCCTGAGTTCGAATCCAGCCCCAGACTCTTATTAACCATGTGACCCTGGGCAAGTCACCTAATCCTATTTTTCTCAGTTTCCTCATTTGTAAATTGAGCTGGAAAAGGAAAGGGCAAATGACCTCAATATCTTTGCCAAGAAAACTCCAAATGGGGTCATGAAGAGTCAGCCACCACTGAAAAAATTACTGAAAAACATTAACAGCAATATAGTGCTTTAAATTTTTCAAAGAGCTTTATAAATACCTCATTTTATCTTCACAACAACCTATTGTTATGCCCATTTTTATAGATGATAAAATTGAGGTAGACAGAGGTTATGTGACTTACCCAGGGTCACACAACTGGTAAGTGTCTAAGGTCAGATTTTAACTCAAGTCTTCCTAAGGCCAGCACTCTGTCCACTGTGTCACCTCACTACTGCTAAGCAGACCTCTAAATGATCGCTTTCAACTCAATATTTGATGAGTCTACTTTGCAGGCTTTTGCAAGGATCAAGTAAGAAAATAAATGTCAAAATGCTTTTGAGACCACAAAGTGCTATGCAAATATAAGGGGTTTTGTCATTGCTATGCAATGGTAGAGAAGCAATGTTAAAGAGTGGATAAGGGACTGGCCTTGGAGTCAAGAAACCCTAGGATCTAATTTCTCCTCTGATACATACTAGCTACGAGACTATGGGCAGGTCATTTGGCCTCCTAATGCCCAGCCAACTCTTTAAATCATAAATTACAGAGAGGTTGTTGATTTCCATCAGTTGAAGGAGTTTTCTATGTTGATGAAATCATAGGTCCAGACCAAATACATACTATTTCCCATTGTACCCCTCTAACTTGATAAAAACATCAATGAAGCGGACACCAACTGACATAGTGACCGCCTCTGGCAATGTATGTGTCATTGTTCACCTACAGCCTCTCTCCTCCCTACTGAAGCTAAAGATGCATATTTCATTATCTGTTTTCTCACTATAATTAATCAAATATATACATATTCATATGTATATACATATATTTGTAGGATTTCCTGATTTAGAGAACCTGCCTCTCAACTGTTCTTTTGTATCTGTCTTCTCCCCAATTTAAACTTATCCATATAAAGGTGCTGGAGTAATCATCCCTAATCAACATTTTTATTATAATTTTTTTTCTTTTGAAGAACTCACATCTGGCCACTGCCTACATACTACATGAAACAAATAGCTCAAATATTACCCACTTTAAAGATGAAAATACTGAGTTTCACATAGGAGCAATGACTTACCCAGGGTAACAAGCTAGTATATGCAGGGGTTTTGAAAACAGGGCTTCTGATTCTAATTCCTCTACTCTGGTCTCTTTATCATACTGCTGCTCCATCCCTATCCACAGTTTAGCTCCCAACTCTCTCTGTCTCTGAAGTTGTTCTTTGCTAGATGCATTATAACATCTGGAGAAATATAAAGCATACACTGTAAGACTGTTCAGGGTATGGAAAATACTAGCGCTTGTGAATTAATGAATCAGTAGGTGAATAAATGAACAAATGAATGAATGAATGAAAAAACATGCATTAAACATTTACTATTTGATGAATAAGTACTAGACATATAAATACAGAAGCAAAGACAGGCCCTATATATTTGAGGAGCTTACATTTTAATATGGAAAGACAACGCATTTAGTGTTGTCCTGGGAAGAATATTTTTATTTGGAAAGTTTCAAGGATGGTGAATGGAGTGATAGGGGAGTAAGTTAAAACATCCTTTCAAGTAACAATGTAAGGACTGATTGATTAGGGTTTCTGAATTGCAAAGAAGGAGGGAGGAGAAGGCTTAAATCCATCCATGAGACTTCTAGTGAGAAGATGGCTGGAGGGTGAAGTGAAGCATGAAGAGGTTCATGCTTAGGTAGAGTGAGGCATAGAGGCAACCATGCATTGAAACAACAAGGGTGGGAGTTGGGAGGAGGGCGAAATGGTTTATTCCTCAACTAAAAGTGTTATTAAAAATTCTTTGTGGAAAGTAACCTCAAAAGCTATCCAGCTTAATCAATTCATTTTACAGATGAAGAAAATGAGGCTCACTGAGGTGAAGAGGCTTTTCTAGGTTCACATAGGATAGTAGTACAGGCAAGATCTGACCCAGGTCCTCTCTTTCCAAATCCAGCACTCTCTCTATTACATCCTTTCATGCCATGTCTTTGCCTTAAAATTTACAGCCTAAAAGCAAATCCAAGACAAATCTCTCATGCCCAGCTAAGTGGCTTACATACTGGAAGCTCTTAATAAATGAAAATATATAGTGAGAAATGGATTGGTGCTATGGATGGAGGTGGGAGAGAGAGAGAGAGAGAGAGAGAGAGAGAGAGAGAGAGAGAGAGAGAGAGAGAGAGAGAGAGAGATTTGTGGTAGATAGATGATAGATAATAGACACAAAATAGATGAGGGAGAGAGAGAAAGGGGTAGAGAGGTGGAAGGGGAGAGGGGGAGAGAGAGAGAGAGATTCGTGGTAGATAGATGGTAGATAATAGATAGAAACAAAATAGATGAGGGACAGAGGGAGAGGGGGAGAGGGGGAGGGAGGGAGAGAGAGAGAGATTTGTGGTAGATAGATGATAGATAGACACAAAAGAGAGGGAGAAGGACAGGGACAGGGACAGGGAGAAAAAATTATCTTTAGGCATTTACTATGTGTCAAGCACTGTGCTAAGGACAGGGGATACAAATATAAGGAATTGTAAAGCCAATCTACAAGTGAAAAGATCTTTCCAGCCCATTGAATAGGCTGCTTCTGGTGGGGCCAAGGAAGGGAGATCTGATTAGAGATAGGCCCACACCCTTTCACTAATTAGGTATGAGGCCCCAGGCCAGTTAGCAAACTAGTTTGCTAGTTTGAGAGAAGCAGGAAGCCCTCAGGGCCCTAAGGGGAGTTGTTGAGACCAAAGCCAATGGTATGTGCCTGAGTTCTAGCCAATCAGATGACATCTAAGGCCTGTATAAAAAGAGAGAACAGAGTTTGGAAAGGGCAGAAACTGAGAAACTGAAGACCGAGGACAGAACTGGAAACAATGGGAGCAGGAAGCAAATGAGTAGAGAGCAACAGGATTCAGAAGCAGAGGGCCAGCTTCCAGACTGTGCAGAGCAGAGAGTGCTGAACACAAGAGGGAGCTGCAGAACTTGGAGTCAAGGGAGCTGCAAAAGAGAGTGCTGAGCAGGGCGTTAGGATTCCTGAGGGATCTTCTTATAGGAGGGCCCTAGCATTGAGGCGAGGCACAAGTCTGGTTTGGTTTGCTGCTATAATATTACTATAGTGAGGTGGGCTTATCGGTTTTGGAATATTATTGCCACAATATCGAATTGTGTTGTGAAGCCTTCCACCTTTGCAGCCTGAAGCTCGTCTTGACCTGAGAAATGACCTGGCTACTGCCAGTAAACACCAGGGCACATCACACAGTGCCTTACATATAATTTTTTGGAACCAAGTGTTTCCATTTCTATAGGGCTCTTGGTGAAGACCTCTACCAGTGCAATTTATAAAGGTGCTATGGAGCACTTAGAGCTTGATTAGACATTAAAGATGCCAAGGCCATCCACTGTATCCTGGGCCATTGCCAGTCATCCTGACTATCGTCTTGCCACCAGACTTCGATGACTGTAAAAGAGAAAGTGAGGCTGATGACTTCATGCAACTCTGCCTCACTTAAATCCAATTCACCATCACCTTGTGACGTCATTGATCCCCTTCAAGAAGGAAGGATGAACAGCGAAAAGCAACGGTGGACTTAAAAGAGCCGCTTGGATGTACTCAGAGAAAAGTGACTGGCACAAGGTCATAAAATCAGAAGGTGTCAGAGGCAGTAATTGAACCCAAGATGGCTCTGGAGGAACAAGTGAGGTGTCTTTGCATAGCCCTCCCTCACTCAAATCCAATTCAATTGCCAGACGTGTCATCATCTTCCTGATGTCATGGTCCTCTTCAATAAGGAAGGACAAACACAATCTGTGACTAGTCCAAGCTGGAGACATTGCTAACCAATTCTAGTTGGGCAATTCACCTTCTCCCCTCCCTTCACATCTCTTCCCTTCTCCTCCCCTCCCCTCCCATCCCTCCCCTTCCCCTCTCCTCTCCTCTGGTACCTGACAGTGATCTCTGTCATGGTCCTCTTCAAGAACGAAAAACAAACCACAACAACTTGAACCCAAAAGCATTTCTGACTATGTGTGTATATGCTTTATACATAGTAAATTCAATAAACAATGGAATGTTTCAATCAAAAATCTTGACTTGGCCTCAATTATCTGGACAACTCTAATATATGGATGTGTCTATTGTGTCAAAAGTAATCCAATGGAAAAAATCAGCCTGTTTCTTTAAATATTTTTATGCAGGCTTTCTAAAACCCTCTTCTATTTTGTTTATTTATTTTTTTAAGAGAGAAAGACATATTGATGAATGAGCTGGGCTGCTGCAGGATCCCCGGAGAGGAGCAGGAGGAGTTTGTGGGGGAAAGGGAGTGGAAGGTTTTTTTTTTTTCTTCAGCTCTGCCCCTAGTCCTCTCTGATTACTTTCCAAGATGCTGCACTTACTGTCTCAACTGACTCTGTGCCAAGAAAACCTTTCTTCTGTACCTTGGAGATTTCTAAGCTGTGGGATGAAGAGTAAACAAGAAAAGAAAGGGAGGAAGGAGTGAGCAAAAGAGAAAAATAAATGGAAAAAATGACTCACTTGTGGTCTCATTTTCCCTTAGCCCCTGGCTCACTCTGGCCTGATGTTTACCGACACTGGGAAGGGCACCTGTAGGTGAACTTGTCTCAGGTCAAGGAGAGCTTCAGGCTACAAAGGGAGAAGGTTCCATGGCACAATAGCATGGTGATTCCTAAGATGCTACCAAAGGTGGCCCCTTGGGTCAAAGTCACAATGATCCCAAGATGTCTAGTCCAGTAAGTGCAGGGCTATATTGTAAAAACTGTTCGGTTCCCTGAAAATCATCAGAAGACTTGAAAGGGAAGCTACATCCTTAAAAGGTTCCTGGAAGTCCTAGGACATGGAACAACCTTGACCCACCACTGTGGGGTCAGAACTTTGGAGCTCCAATTTGGAGGGATTTCCCAGCCTTCTAGCTGATGTTTTACTAGCAGGGTAAAATATGAATTATAGGCACCCCGATAGGTAGGCCGGTTCCTCCATACTTCAAATAACTGAAAACTTATCCTATTTTCAAAGAGCCCCACAGAAATAAATTCTCCTACCTCCAATTCAATCCTAACCTACAAATAGGTTTTGAATATTTCCTATATGAAAGATATTAGGTTGCTTGTTGAATATCCTTCTATTTTGACCAAGTAAATCTCTTGCTAACTCTGTGTGTGTGTGTGTGTGTGTGT
>JAQQSZ010020218.1:0-10189 GCA_028646595.1 Phalanger gymnotis
TGATTCTGTGATGACTAACCCTGACAGACTTTGCTCTTCTCAGCAACACAATATGCAGAGACAGCTCCAAAGGACTGACGATGGAGAGTGCTATCTACATCCAGAGAAAGAACTATGAAGTATGAAGGCAGATCGAGGCACACTTCATGCTCGCCTTTTTCTTTCTCTCTTTTGTATTTGTTATTGGGTTGTGGTTTTTTTTGTTTGTTTTTGTTCTGTTTCTTCTTTCTCATGATTCATTCCATTGGTCATAATTCTTCTCCACAACTTGACTAGTGTGCCTTTTTTCTCCTCCACTTTTTTTTTCTTCTCTCTTTTGTATTTGTTGTTAGGTTGAGGTTTTTTTTTGGTTCTGTTTCGCCTTTCTCATGAGTCATGAGAAAATGTATAAATTAATTCAATGCCTAGTTATACCTGGAAGTTATATGGGATGCCATGCCTTCATGGGGAGGAGGGGGAGGTAGGGAAGAAAATCTGGAACCCAAAATTATGTAGAACTGTTTGTTGCAATCTAAAAATAAAAAAAATTTAAAAAAAAAAAGAAAACGAGGGAAGGAGTATGTCTGATTGGCTTATCAACTCTAATGCCATAGGCAGGAAGGTACCAATCAGTGAGGTTGCATGGAAGATTATAGAAAAGAGAGAAGATATCCGTTTAGAGCATAAATGATCTATCCAAGAAAGACTAGGAAAAAAGAGATTTTAGACTGTACTGTGACTCCAGATGAAAGGAACCTCTCCCACTTCTTGTAAGGTAATGTATTTCTCTTTTTCTTTTCTCCCAATCAATGTTGGGAGACATTTCTAAACATGTGATTTGTAAATATGTAATTTGTAAACATGTCACATCCATCTAGACTATAAACTCCTTAAGGACAGAGCCTATGTTGGTTTCCATCTTTTTTATCCCCAAATACTGAGCACAGTGTCTTTTCATATAACATTTAATCAAAATTTATTGAATTGAATTGATTCAAATCCATCTCACATCCACTAACCTGCCTGACAAGGGCTATAAGGAACCATCAAGCTTCAGGCAAAATTATTTCCTATTTGAGAAGCAAAGAAAAAAAAACCCAAAAAAAGGTATTACATTGGACAGAGAGCTAGGCTCAGGTAGTAGCAGGTTGCCTAATTGACTCTGACAATCACTTTTACATAGACAGAGTGAACTGGAAAATTTCCCTTGAGACACGCATTGGAAATGAACGTTTTGGATCAGACCAATAACTACATGTCAGCCTGGTCTTCTATAGAAGGTGGCAAGCCTCACGCTGAATTTCTGATTGTGAAAGGGTAGACTTCAGGTACATCTGGTAGAGCTAAGATATGATAAGTTATTTTCAGAAGAGATAAAGGAAGCAGCCCCTTTTGGAGTACAATATAAAATGTTTTAGGAATTCATTCTTCTGGAAAAAAAATCAAAACAAAATTTTAAAAAAGCAAGCAAACAAACATACAAAAATCATTCTTTCCAGAAGCTGGTCGTTAGGGCCTAAAAAATGTTCATCCTAAATTTATTCCAAGCCAGGCCTAATGGAAGAACATGAAATGCCATTTAGGACTACTCAAATTGTAGATTGGTTACTTATTAGCTCTGTTATCATGAGAAGCTTTTATCACCTTTGTTGACTCCATAGGCCTATTACCACAGTGCTAGAAATCACAATGGCACATTCTTACTTTACATGGAACCAAATAAATTAGCCTAGACTATGTGGACTTGGATCACCAAGTATCACTAAATCAACCAATCAGTGAATTCACAAGCATTAATTAAGTGCATAATATGAGTTAGCTGGAAGCTAGGCTCTAGAGATCAAAGGAGAAAAGTGAAATAGTCTTTACCTCCAAGGAGCTTCTGATCTAATGAATTGTTCTAAGGCTCCAGCCCAAATCTTCCCACTTATGAACTTTGTGACCTTGAACTTGTTTCCTCATCTGTAAACAGGAGAAAATAAATTTTGTTTTGCCAATCATATGGTAGTGTTTGTCTGAAGATCAGATGAGACAATGTTTCAACAATCTGGCTAGCAGCTTCTGTGGGGGTGTAAGATCCACCCACAGCCAGCACCCAGAAAGCTGCCAGCATGCCGAAAAAACACAGGTTCTTTTGATCTGTCTTAATAAGGAGAGCAAGGTGAAGGGGTTGGCAAGCTTACTTTAATTCAGCACACAAATATCATTCACTTAGTTCAGGGGAAAAAGCCAGCACACTGAACTTCAGAGCAAAATACAAGCAAACTACAAACATCAACAGACAGACCTTGTCTGATTCAAATCCCAATACATAGTTACCAGAGTTCAACAAAGTCTCAGCATCTAGGTTTAGAAGCTGGAGGGTCACCTCAGCTACAGCTGCCCAGAGTATCCGCATCAACACCATCTCAAGAGCCCTTAAACAAATTACAAACAGACCCAATACAATTCATAGTTACCAACATCTAGGCTCAGCCCAGGAGCTCAGAACATGGGCTGGCCCAGAGTAGGGTACCACCACTGCTGCAGCAAAGAGCTCCAGAGAAGAAGAGGCCAGCCCCTGATTTTATATCTTTTTCAGGGTCAGGAGTGAGTCACACTCACCCATGTGACCTAGAATCACCACAAAGAGAGACTTAAATCCACTTGGTCTAAAAGCCTCTGCTGTCCCAGACATGTAAACTAGGCCCTTCCTGGAGTTAGCCCCACCTTGGGTCCCACCTTAGTTGCCAATCCACACCCACATAGGTTTTACACCTAATAGGGGTTTAGGCCTGGGGCTTAGCACTTAGTAAGATTCAGTGAAATAGCTGAATTACTCAAAGCAAACAAAAGCCAAACTCTTCAAGGGCTCTTGTTGAACTAAGTGCTAAGGAGCCCATTTTGCTTACCAACACAGACAATGAAAGTGAAAGTGTTTTATCAATGTAAGATTATCATGCAAAATTTCTTGATTACTGAGGTGTTCAGTAAGTAAGCCTATGCTGTGAATAAATTGACTTGCTTCCCTAGAAGGGTGGTTTTGGAAAGCACCTTGCATTTGTTTTTAAACATTGACATTGGGGGGTGGAGCCAATAAGCCACCTTGAAAGGAGAGAACACTGGAGCTCTCTCACAAATTCTGTCAGATACATCTAAAAAAGTGCATCTGAGCAGATTTGAGAAAATTAGAAGTCACTAGCAGACTGAGTGGGGCAGGAACACCAGGTGTGCAGAATGGGCACCAGACCACATCAACTGGGAACAGCAGAGGAACCTAGCCAGCATGCCAGTCTGGGTGAGTGCTTGGCGCATGAAACGTAGGAGCGGGAGCAGGACTCTGGTGGAAGTACCAGCTAAAGCTGCAATTGATCCCCGGGCCTCTCAGCCCAGAATGGGAATTAGTCAGAGCCACTGGAGACAACAGCGCAGAGCCTGCAGCTGCAGGAGCAGCTACCCTTGAGGCCCCCAGCCCACAGTCTAAAGGTTTGAAACTTGTCTTCTTAAACTTCTGGGAGCCATGATGACCAGGTAAAACGACTCTCATCCCTCCCTTCCTCACCCAGATAATACTAACATGGGAGAAACCCTGAAATAGAGGAGCCAGAAGTAGGGCTTCAGTAGCCTTGTAGCTCAAGAAGTTGGGGAGAGGGCCCTTCTTGTGGTGGCAGAAGGAGACTAGTGCAGGAAGAGAAGTGTCCCAGCAGGTCCCCCCTAAGCAGAACAGCAGGAGTTCCTAAGCCCCAGGGGCATGGAGCCAGCAATCCTCAGCACCAGACAGGCCTTCGCATAGCCAGGGGAAGCGGCAGACACCAGCACAGACAACAGCTGAGTTGAGCCATGCTGTAGAGCAGCCCCAGGGGAGAGGAGACTTCCAGCAGTCAGATCTCCCTCACAGACTCTCCCCCACACCTCATGAAACCAGAGGCCACAGCACACAAAGCCAGTGGGCAGGCCCACAGTTCCCAACACAAGAAGCTTGGGTCATAGCCCGCTGGGTCCCAGAAGCAGAGATCTACTTTGAAAGGCAGAGAAAAACAAAACAAAACAAACACCATGAAAAAACAGACTAGATAACCAGCACTATTGATTTCTATTATGGAGACAGGGAAGATCAAAATACCAATTCAGAAGAGGACAGCATTGACACTGTACCCACATCTGACACCTGAAAAGGGAATGTGAATTGGTGTCCAGGCCAAGAAGAATTCCTGGAAGAACTCAAGGAAGACTTTAAAAACCAAATTAGAGAGGTAAAAGAAAAAAATGGAAAAAAATCACTTTTGAGAACAAATTTTTGAAAAGTAAAATTGGTGAAATGAGGTTCACAATATAAATAGAGAAAATGTCTCATTGAAAAGTAAAATTAACCAAATAGAAAAGGAGGTAGAGAAGCTAAATGAAGAAACAATACATTAAAAATAAGAATTGGGCAAGTAGAAGCTAATGACTCCATGAGACATCAAGAATCATTCAAATAAAATCTAAAGAATGAAAAAATAGAAGAAAACGTGAAACACCTGATTGGAAAAACAACTGACCTGGAAAATAGATCCAGGAGAGATAATCTAAGAATTACTGGTCTACCTGAAAGCCACTATGAAAAAAATAACCTGGACAGTATATTCCAAGAAATCCTCAAGGAAAACTTCCTGAGGTCCTAGAACCAGAGGGTAAAATAGTCATCAAAATAATCCACCGATCACCTTCTGAAAGTGATCCCAAATTGAAAACTCCAAATTCCAAAATTACCAGGCCAAGGAGAAGATACCGCAAGTAGCCAGAAAGAAACAATTCAAATATCACGGAACTATGGTCAGGTTCACACAAGATCTTGCAACTTCTACAATAAAAGGAAGGAGGAATTGGAATATGATATTACAGAGGCAAAGGAGCTTGGACTACAACCAAGAATCAACTACCCAGCCAAATTGAGCATAATTTTTCAGGCAAAGAAATGGGCATTCAATGAAATAAGGGAATTCCAGACCTTCCTGATAAAACGGTTGGAGCTCAATGGAAAATTTGATCTTCAAATACAAAACTCAAGAGAGACAAGATATGTGGAAAAAAACTATGTAATTCAATAAGACAAAATTTTTTACATCCTTATATAGGATTACATTGATTTATATATGTTATATATGGTCAGTCTTGAGAATGGTACAGTTATTATGACAATTGAAAGGGATATACATAGACAGAGGTGTCAGTATGAAGTAACTGATGTGATGATAAAAGATGATAAAAACATAATTAAGGGGTAGAAAGGGATTTTTCTGGGAGAAGAAGTAAGGAAGAGGTAGAAAAGGGTAAATTATGCCACATGAAGAGGCACAAAAACAGAGGGAAGGAAGGGAGGAGAAAAGCAATATTTGAGCTTTACTCTCATCAGATTGGGTTCAAGGAGGGAATAACAACCTATGATAAGTATAGAAATCAAATTTGTGCTACAGGAAGTAGAAGGGGAAAGGGGAAAGAAAAGGGCAGGGTGGATAGAAGGGAGGGAAGGAGTAGCTAGGGGAAAAGGGTAAGATAAGGGAGGGATGTCATTGGGGAGGGAAAATTAAGGAACACAGTGGTCAAAAGAAAAACTCTGTTGAGGAGGAGCGGAAGGGAAAAGGAAGAAAGAAAGGCATCAACAGGGGGTAGAAAAGGATGGAGAAAATGACACAGATAGTAATCATAACCGTGAATGTGAATAGGATGAACTCTCTCATAAAACAGAGGTGGATAGCAGAATGGATTAAAAGTCATAATCCTATAATATGTTGTTTACAAGAAACACATTTGAAATGGGGATACACACAGAGTAAAGGTAAAAGGCTGGGGTAGAATATATTATGCTTCAGCTAAAGTAAAAGAAAAAGGAGGGGTAGCAATCCTAATCTCAGACTAAGCAAAAGCAAAGATCTAATTAAAAGAGATAAGGAAGGACACTATATCCCGCTAAAAGGCACCATAGACAATGAAGCAATATCATTATTTAACATATATACACCAAGTGGTATAGCATACAAATTCTTAGAGGAGAATTTAAGGGAGTTACAGGAAGATATAGACAGCAAAACTATACCAGTGGGGGACCTCAACCTTCCCTTCTCTGAACTTGATAAATCTAACCCCAAAATAAACAAGAAAGAAGTTAAGGAAGTAAATAGAATTTTAGGAAAGGTAGATACGATAGACCTCTGGAGAAAACTGAATGGGGATAAAAAGGAATATACCTTTTTCTTTGCAGAACATGGAACATACTCAAAGATTGACCGTGTACTAGGTAGGGCATAAAAACCTCACAATCCCGTGCAGAAAGGCAGAAATAGTCAATGCATCCTTTTCAGATCATGATGCAATTAAACTTATTTGTAACAGAGGACCATGGAAAGATAAACTAAAAATTAATTAGAAACTAAATATTCTGATCCTAAAGAGTACATGGGTCAAAGAACAAATCATAGACACAATTAAAAATTTCATTCAAGAGAATAAGAATAATGAGACAACTTACTAAAACTTATGGGATGCAGCAAAAGCAATTCTTAGGGGAAGTTTTATATTTCTAAATGCCTACATGAATAAAATAGAGAAAAGGGAGATCAATGAAATGGGCATGCAACTGAAAAAGCTAAAAAAAAAAAAAAATTGAAAATCTTCAACTAAGTACCAAATTAGAAAAACTGAACATCAAAGGAAAGATTAATAAAATTGAAATCAAGAAAGCTGTTGAATTAATAAACAAAACTAAGAGCTGGTTTTATGAAAAAAAAACAATAAAATTGATAAACCTTTGGTTAATTTGATAAAAAAAAAGGAAAAAGAAAACCAAATTACCAATATCAAAAATGAAAAGGGTGAATTCACCTGCAATGGAAAGGAAATTAAAGCAATAATTAGGAATTATTTTGCCAAATTGTATGGCCATAAATGTGACAACCTGAGGGAAATGGATGAATATTTACAAAAATATAAATTGCCCAGGTTTACAAAGGAGGAACTAAGATACCTAAATAACTCCATCTCAGAAAAAGAAAATTGAGCAAGCCATCAATGAACTCCCTAGAAAAAAATCTCCAGGGCCAGATGGTTTTGCATGTGAATTATATCAAATATTTAAAGAACAATTAATTCCTATACTTTATAGACTATTTGAGAAAATAGGCAAAGAAGGAGTCCTACCAAATTCTTTTTATGACAAAACTATGGTACTAATACCTAAGCCAGGAAGAGTCAAAACAGAGAAAGAAAATATAGACCAATTTCCCTAATGAATATTGATGTAAAAATTTTAAACAAAATATTAGCAAAAAGATTGTAGCAACTTATCACAAGAATAATACACTACAACTAGGTAGGATTTATTCCAGGAATGCAAGGCTGGTTCAATAGTAGCAAAACTATTAGCATAATTAATCATATCAACAATAAAACTAGCAGAAAACATGTGATTATCTCAATAGATGCAGAAAAAGCCTTTGACAAAATACATATACCTATTAAAACAATAGAAAGCATAGGAATAAATGGAGCCTTCCTTAAAATTATAAATATCATCTACCTAAGACCATCAACTAGCATTATATGTAATAGGGATAAGTTATATGCATTCCCAATAAGATCAGGGGTGAAACAAGGATGTCCATTATCACCCCTATTATTCAATTTGGTACTAGAAATGTTAGCTGTAGCAATAAGACAAGAAAAAGAAATTGAAGTCATCAGAATAGGCAAAGCAGAAACTAAGTTATCACTCTTTGCAGATGATATGATGATTTACTTAGAGAATCCTAGAGAATCAAGTAAAAAATTACTTACAATAATAAAAAAAAAAACCTTTAGCAAAGTGGCAGGATGTAAAATAAACCCACATAAATCCTCAGCATTCCTATACGTTATTAAGAAACATCAACAGCAAGATATAGAGAAATCCCATTTAAAGTTACTGTAGACACTATAAAATATTTGGGAGTCTACCTGCCAAGACAAACCCAGGGCCAATATGAACATAATTACAACACACTTTTCACGCAAATAAAGTCAGATCTAAATAAATGGAAAAAAAATCAGTTGCTCATGGTTAGGCCGAGCTAATATAATAAAAATGATAATTTTACCTAAATTAATTTACTTATTCAGTGCCATACCAACTGAACTACCAAAAATTATTTTACAGAGCTGGATAAAATAATAACAAAATTCATCTGGAAGAACAAGAGGTCTAGAATATCTAGGGTGTTAATGAAAAGAAATGCCAGGGAAAGTGGCCTAGCTATAGCAGATATTAAACTTACTATAAAGCAGCAGTCATCAAAACTACTTGGTACTGGCTCAGAAATACAGGGTGAATCAGTGGAATAGGTTAGGTACACAAAACACAGTAGTCAACGACTTTAGTGATCTGCTCTTTAATAAACCCAAAGAATCCAGCTTCTGGGCTAAGAATTCACTATTTCATAAAAAAACTGCTGGGAAAATCGGAAAGTGGTATGGGAGAAACTCGGCATAGACCTATATCTTACACTGTATACCAAAATAAAATCAAAATGGGTTCATGATTTAGATATAAAGGCTGATACTGTAAGCAATTTGGGAGACCAAGGAATAGTTCACCTATCAGATTTATGGGAAAAGGAAGAATTCATGACCCAACAAGAGGTAGAGAGCACTACAAAATGCAAAATGGATAATTTGGTTATGTTAAATTCAAAAGTTTTTGTATAAACAAAGCCAATGCAACCAAGAGTAGGAGGAAAGCAGAAAATCTTTACAACCAGTGTCTCAGATAAAGGCCTCATATCTGAAATATATAGGGAACTGAGCCAAATTTATAGGAATACAATAGGAATGACAATACAAGTCATTCCCCAATTGAGAAATGGGCAAAGGATATGAACAGGCAGTTTTCAGAGGAAGAAATTAAAGATATCTATAGGTATATGAAAAAATGCTCTAAATCACTATTGATTAGAGAAATGCAAATGAAAACAACTGTTAGGCACCCCATTTCTCCTGTCAGATTGGCTAACATGACAAAACAGGAAAATGATAAATGCTGGAGAGAATATGGGAAAATTGGAACATTAATACATTGTTGGTGGAGTGGTAAACAGATCCAGCCATTCTGGAGAGCAATTTGGAACTATGCCCAAAGGGCTATAAAAATGTACATACTCTTTGACCTAGAAATACCACTTCTAGGGCTGTATCCCAATGAGATCACACAAGTGGAAAAGGGACCTGTATATAAAAAAATATTTATAGCAGCTCTTTTTGTGCTAGCAAAGAATTGGAAATCAATGGGATGCCCATCAATTGGGGAATGGCTGAACAAGTTGTGGTATATGAATGTAATGGAATACTATTGTGCTATAAGAAATGGGGAAGATATGGACTTCATAATAACCTGGAAAGACCTTCATGATCTGATGCTGAATGAGGGGAGCAGAACCAGGAGAACATTATACACAACCACAGATGTATTGCTTCTGTGATGACTAACTTTGGTAGACTTGGCTGTTATCAGCAATACAAGGTTCAAAGACAGCTCCAAAAGGTCTACATCCAGAGAAAGAAATATGGATTCTGAATGCATATTGAGGCAAACTATTTGCTCTCTTTTTTCTCTTCTTTTTTGGTTTTGTCTTCTTTCTCATGATTCATTCCATTGGTCATAATTCTTCTTTACAACTTGACTATTACATAAATAAGTTTAATGCGAAGGTATATGTAGAAGATATATCAGATTCCATATTGTCTTGAGGGGGAGGGAGAAGGAAAAGGAGGGGAAGAAAATTTTGAACTCAAAACCTTGTGGAACTGAGTATTGTAAATTAAAAATAAAAATTCTAATAAAAAACATTGACATTGAAAGTGCTGTGCTAGGAACTGAGGCTACAAAGAATAAAAGACAAGATAATTTCTTCCCTCATGAATTTAGAATCTTCTGGGGTAATACTTATATGCACAGTTGTATGTAAAGGCAAAGTAATTTGAAGAAGGAGATAATCTCTATAACTGGAGGGATCCAGAAAGATTTTCCTTAGAATGTGACATTGAGGGCTGGGAAGCAGTGACTGGCGTGAGTGCCCCACCAAGTTCCTCCAAAAACCTATAAAACAATGGCTCTGAACTAATTCTAGAGCTGCAGAACCCACAAAGTGGCAGAGGGAAGCAGGGCCCCACCCCAGGACAGCCTGGATGGTCTCTGGGTAAGGTCAGTCCCACACGGACCTCC
>JAQQSZ010020219.1:0-10189 GCA_028646595.1 Phalanger gymnotis
GTTCTGTCTACTTATTTTGTATTATCCTGGCTGTATTGTTTTTATTATTATGGTGTTATTGACACCCCTTTCTTACATAATGGGTGCAAAGATCAAGGGGTGGACATTGAATTGTTAACAAGTATTTTGGGAATGATTGATTTGAAGAGATTATCTTGCTGGGACCTAGGGGTGGGTCATGTTTGTATTGTAAACAAGTATTTGAGATATTCTCTATATAATGTCACTGAAAGATATGTTTTGCTTTATTGTGAATGATATGTTTTAGTTTCCTTTGTAATTGGGTCAATATATGTTCTAGGATACATGGCTGATTAAATTATGTATCCTAGAACAAGGGGTGGAGTGTGTTGTTAAGCAAAATTGTCTCATTAGCACGGCTTTTGTTTCTTTTGAGTGGAAGTACTTTTAGCTGTTAAGTGCTAAGCCCCAGGCCCAGGGCCCTGTCAGTGTGAAACCTGTGTGGGTGTGGATTGGTAACTTAGGAAGGGCCAGCTGGGGAACCAATGGTGTCTGGTCATTGAGGCGGGGCTTGAGAATGCCAGAAGCTCAGCTGCAAGGAAAGGTGAGCCAAGAGACAGTTTCAGAGGCAGCGGAAGCTGCTGCGGAAGCCAGAAGCTGCGGAGGCAGGAAGCTGCGGAAGCAGGGCTTACCCGTGTGTAGACCAGGAGTGCGAGCAGGAACGTGAGGCCAGTGAACATGATTTGGCTAAATACTATCTTGTTTCTCTGTGGCCTCCTGGTTACTCTTGTGAGATGGGCTTTCTGGGCCTGGAGTCGTTTTGTCAAGATGTTAGAATGGGGAGGCTGGTTCACGGTTCTGCTGCGGTGGGGCCTAAATAAATTTCTCGTTGTTTTCTCCTTAGAGAATCTCTCATGCCTTGCGATTTCGAACCATTCGAACATATATATGATTATATTTGAGATGATAAATTCGGCCTTCCTACTACATATGTACATTTTTAGAGCCCTTTGGGCATAGTTCCAAATTGCTTTCCAGAATGGCTGGATCAGTTCACAACTCCACCAACAATGTATTAATGTTCCAATTTCCCCACATCTTCTCCAACATTTATTATTTTCCTATTTTTTCATGTTAGACAATCTGACAGGAGAGATGTGGTACCTAAGGTTTGTTTTGATTTGTATTTCTCTAATCAATAATGACTCAGAGCATTTTTTATATGACTATAGATATCTTTAATTTCTTCCTCTGAAAACTGCCTGTTCATATCCTTTGACCATTTCTCAATTAGGGAATGAATTGTATTCCTATAAATTTGGCTCAGTTCCCTGTATATTTGGGTATGAGGCCTTTATCAGAGACAGTGGTTATAAAAATTTTTTCCCCAATTTTCTGCTTCCCTCCTAATCTTTGCTGCATTAGTTTTGTTTATACAAAATCTTTTCAATTTAACATAGTCATAATTATCCATTTTGCATTTTGTACTTCTCTCTATCTCTTGTTGGGTCATGAATTCTTCCCTTTCCCATAAATCTGACAGGTAAACTATTCCTTGCTCTCCCAAATAGCTTACAGTATCAGCCTCTATTCCTAAATCATGAACGCATTTTGAGTTTATTTTGGTATACGGTGTAAGATATTGATCTATGCCCAGTTTCTGCCATACTATTTTCTAATTTTCCCAGCAGTTTTTGTGAAATAGTGAATTTTTAACCCAGAAGCTGGATTCTTTGGGTTTATCAAAGAGTAGATTGTTATAGTCATTGACTATTGTGTCTTATGTACCTAACCTATTCCACTGATCCACCACTCTGTTTCTTATCCAGTACCAAGTAGTTTTGATGACTGGTGATTTATATAATACAGTTTAATATCTGGTATGGCTAGGCCACCTTCAAATACTCAGTTCCTACAATAAGGATACTAAATTAATAATATGTTCACAATGTGTTAAGATAGAAACTGATTAGATGTTTGTAAGGTCATATGGTCATAGATTAGAATTAGGATGGACCTCAGGAGTGAGGCTGCCTCTTTCTCAGGCACATGCGTGTGTGCACGCTCGCGCGCGCGCGTTTGGTCAGGTCTTTACTCTTTGTCTCTTTTCCCTCTCCTCTCACTAAATCCTCAATCACCTCTTTATAATCTAGCTTCCCACTTCATCATTCCACCTGAAACTACTCTTTGCACAGCTATCAATGTTCTCTTAATTCCCAACTCTGAAGACCTTTTCTCAGTCCTCATCCTTGACCTTTCTCCAATGATAAGCTCTTATCATTCCATTATTTCTAATATGTTACTCCTTTCTAGCCATTTGTGGAAGGGAGCGTTCCACAGTCCCCAGAGAGGGTTACCAAAATCTCTCTAAGCCACATACCCCCCCCCCCAATATATCTCTTTTCAGAATTCTATTCTAAGCCATGCTCTATTCTCTCCATTTGGCCATATTGCAATTATGCTGAAACATCTGAAAAACAAACGTAAGGATAGAGGTCCTGCCCTGGCTTGACATGAATAACAAACAAAATGTATCCCCTCACTCCCGCCTTGCTTGAGAATTTGATCTTACTCTTTCACAACTACTAAAGCCACTTTATCTCTAGTTCACCACTGGGTGCTGTTGGTGACTTTACCCTTGGGACGAGTACGATCACAGATTTTAGAGCTAGAGGGCTCTTCAAGGCCATCAAGTCCAATCTTCTCCATGTATAAGCATCTCCTCTGCCATCTCTTCATTTCTCACCCAGCCACACTTATTTTGGAATTCTGTGACTTCCCCGCCCTCCCCCCACCCCATGCTCCCAACCAACTCATTGGGAAAACTCATCCTATTACAAGATTACAAGACCCCATCAGCATTGACACTCATACCCCATCAATTTATTCTGGTTGGAAGGTGGAACTGTTAGACAGATAATACACAGGAGGCACTGGAAGTTTTGGACTCCAGGCTCTATCAGATTCACTCTTGATCTGGTCATGCAGGAAAGACAGCTTCAAAGGGGTTAATAATAAGCTTTATTTTAGTCTAGTCTTTTCTAACACAGGATCACTAATAACAGAAGAACTATGAGCTCCTACAACATTTCCTAATCACACTTCTGCAAGAACTACCCCTACAAGCAAGACTGGCACAACTTGTACATTCCTCCCTAAATGGTTCCCCTAAATCCCCTCAAGCCTCAATTGGGGCCTGTTGAGGCAAACACAGCATTCCCCCCTCCCAAGCTTTGATGGGGGCCAGTCAAGGCACACAGTATCCCAGCTTGTGCATTCAACCATAAAGGTTCCCCAACTCACTAACCAAAGCCCACCTATTTTATAGGGCAACAGACAAAGAAGGCACACTGCCAACAATAGCCTCACGAGTTTACATCACCTCATCTCTATATCTGACTGTGCAGTCACAGTGGATGTTTACAATTCCAGCACACGTGTTTATATTACTTATATAACGCTGCATAAGCATGGTGGAGATGTTTTGAACCATGAGCCTGGGAACTCATGTCTAATACCTGGGAAACAGAGATTGTTATGACCACAGATCCCGGGAAACTGAACTCTAAGAAATAATAACAGAAATCTACTTTATACACACTGAAATCTATGTCACACTAAAATTCACCTTACTGACAGGAGCCATAAACTCCTTCACTGAAGGAGAGGGGACAGGACACAACTCTTCTTTGACATGGCCTCATGTCAATGGCTGCACTCATCTTGGACTTTTTTGACCTCTCATACTGCCTTTCACCAGGTTCCTTCTCCCCACTTCTCACATTTGTGTGTGCTTTTACCCCATTAGATTACAAGCTCCTTTAGGGCAGGGACTGTCTTAGTTGTGTTTGTATCTGAGTTCTTAGGACAGTGCCTAACACATAGTAGGTGCTTAGCAGGTATTTATTAGCTATTATTGACTATAGGAGAGGAAAGCGAGTTCCAAGAAACCAAAGTAACTTTCCCATGATCCCACAGGTGGTAAGTGATGGAGGATGGATTTGAATCCAAGTTCCCTGATTCTCAATCTATCCCTTTCTACCACGTGGCTATTCTAAACCTTTAGTGTATTTCTTTTTATATAAGATTTTATTCTTCAAGCTCTTTTAACTTAAAGTGACTGGGTTTAAGCTCAGTCATGGAGGGGCACTTTCCAGGAACTTGTACATAAATGGTGAATTTCCAGATGATCCCTTAAGAGCTCTTACTTCATCTGGAATATTCAGCAACTTACTTTGAAAGCAAAGCATCCTAGAACATTTATTGACAGTCGATGTTCATGTAAATTGTCCAAGGTATGAGAACACCAGACTTTGGCTAGGAAATCCCAGTATGGGCACTTGTGTCTCATTTTAGTGGAATTACCAACAGACTCGTGTTAATATTGAATGTTCAGGCTAACACCTTTTATTAGTCCTAATGACTGATTAATGTTCTAAGCTTAGTGGAATACCAATGGTAAAAGATCTTCCACTACATATGTGAACTTTACCACCAAGATTTTTTTTTCTTAAATAAATTGGGAAATAATATCTTTCTATAAAGCAAGAAGTGCCTCCTTCTTAAGTGCCTACTTATTATGGGCTAGACACAGGTTTGGGCATAATCAAGAGCTTCCTTAGGGGCAGTCCAGACCAAATGAGGAAACTGAGTCAAAGAGAGAGTAAAACACTTTCTTAATGTCAGACAACCCATTTATGACAGGAAGGATCAGGATCCAGCTTCTTCACTGGCAGCCCAGAGCTTTCCCATTACACTCTATCCCAAAATTTTAGTATTGTGCATTAGCAACAATAATGTTGGATCTTAGCTCATGGTACAAGATATTTCATGTATAGAGTGTAATAGAGTTTAAATGGCCTAAATGATGATCTCATTCAGTTCCCTCATTATACAGATTAGTAAGCTGAGGCTCAGTGAAGTTAGATGAGTTACTCAGAGTCCCATAGGTAGTAAGTACTGGACCTGGGATTGAACCTCAGTCAGTACTCATTTTATTGCACAACCCTGTATCTGTCTTGAAAAATGGAGAAACTTGTTATCTTGTAGGCTGGCCTTATTAGCAGCCAGGGAAGGTGAATGTATACAATTTTGAGAGATGTCAGGAAGGAATCTATCCCCCTTTCAAATCTCTCACACTAAAATTCTACCATTAGAGATTTATTTCTTTGGATATTGCAGGCATGTTGATCTATAACAACCTTCCATTAAGCTAAAGATGCCCCTGGAAGGGTTAGCCCCTTCAGCCTGGGGTCCTCAAGCAATGGGCTCATTCCATGATGCTTAAAACCTTTCTTGGTGGATCACCAAACTAATTGACTGCTAAATTTTACTCAGCCCCTACCATATTCCCTCCCTACTGTTTTTGTCAATTTCTACAGCCTTTCTTCAATACCAATGAGAAACTTCAGAATAAAATGGAAAAAAGGAACTCCCCATCAGTGTTTTCCAAGCACTGAGGGCCTTTGCTGTCACAGAATCACAGTATTTGAGAGTTGGAAGGGACTTCAGCAGGATCTTCTCCAAGTCATATGTGGCGGGAATTCCTGCTGTAACATCCCTGACAAATGGTAATCATCTGGCCTTCACTTGAAGACCTCCAGGGAGTGAGAGCCCACCACCTCTACCTAGAGGCAGCCCAGTCTGCCTTGGGACAGCTCCTATCATTCTGTCAGGATATGCCTCCATACCCATGAATGAGCTCATGACTTACAGGAAACAAAAGCAAACACTTCTTGGATGAGGGTGGGGGACCCCGCCTTTAGTCATTATCAGGAACAACCCTAGAGGAATGAGTTGAGAGAAATATAAACTTAAATGACTTGACAATCAGGGGGTGGAAAACTAGGAGCAGGAAGCAGGGCATCAGAAGAAGGGAGGAGTAGAACCCCAAATGAGCTGAGGCCATAGCGCAGGTTTTCCTGGGATCTGCCCAACTTCTCCAGGAGCTATTCATTGGGCTTTTTGTGGCACTAATCCCATGAGACTTCTTTTCACAGTGCCATGGCAACTGAATGTGGGTCATACTGTCTTCCCTTCCACTGCCCCCCCACCCCCACTTCATCCCCCAGAGACTCTGCTGTCTGGGGTCAGGAATTCTCAGGTCTCTTCTTAGATTCCTCAGCTCTGTTTGAAGCCCGGCTCTTTGGTGCATGACCTTTAAGCCTGCAATGAATCTCTCTGGGCTTGGGGCAGTCATCCACAGCAGGGCTAATGATGCCTCCTCCTTGAGGCAGAAGGATAAAAAGGTGAAGGGGCCAAAAGGCATGGATTAATGACAAAAATACAGTCTGCTATTAGCTGCTCTGAAGGGAGGAGGCAGGAAAATTGAATCTGCTCCAGGCTGACTGGAGTTATTAAAGCTTCAGTGTGTCTGCTCCCACTTAAAGCAGAATTAAGTTTTGCTTTCATTTCTGTCCTTATCATTGAGCACAGAGAAGTCGTCAGCTAAGCAAAGGGAAGCTATGCATCCCATTAGGGTTTGCATTGTTAAAAATTATTTTCTCAAACTTACTATCAAATGAAATTTGGACTTTTCAATACAATCCTTTATTAAGAATTCAGAGAGTGTGAGAAAGTAGTTTTCATTAGTATCTCGGGTTTTTAAAGGGCAATGTAATGTTGAATGTATAAGACAGTTATAGTCAGAATGGATTCTCTACCCCACCCCCTTCTCCCCAGCACTTCCACACTTTGCCCCCAAATTACATGTTCTTTAGCACTGTGATGATTAAAAAGTTCAACAGACCTAGTTTCTGGGTAATTGAATAATTTATTAATAAGGCCAGCACATTTATTAGTAAAAGGGTGTTCATTTGGCCATCTCTTTTAGAATAAAGACCCTTCATAGTGGGCTCACAGTTCATATGACCTTTAAAGAGTTGGGTGTTCCTGAGGGGTAGCAATCAATTCTGATTGGTCAGCAAGTAGTAAGAAAATTAATATTACCATGAGAGGCTGGGCTATATTATAATGAGGATCTTGGGGTTCTTGACTTGGATCACCCAAATCTTGGTCAAAGAGACATCAATTTCCATATCAATTTTCTGACAAAAAGAAGAGTCAACACTTCCCAGCCCTGTCTGAGCAAACACAATAAATAGAAATGCACCCATTAGCCCAAACTTAGAATTTCTTTTACTGTCCAATTAGATCTTGGCCTGCTGAAATCTTTAAGAGAGATTTCTGGCACTGGTTCGTTTCTGGATGAGGAAGTAGAAAAGGGGAAAAACTTTTGTCCTAATATGATAGTTAGTTTTTAAATACAAGAGAGAAATATTCATTTCTCAAAACATCTACTCAGGGTCAACTTCACTACCTCTATTTAGGCAAATCTCCCATTCTGCTACTATCTAATTAATATGAAATATTTCCTTCCTTCCTTCCTTCCTTCCTTCCTTCCTTCCTTCCTTCCTTCCTTCCTTCCTTCCTTCCTTCCTTCTTCCCTTCCTTCCTTCCTTCCTTCCTTCCTTCCTTCCTTCCTTCCTTCCTTCCTTCCTTCTTTCTTTCCTTCTTTCCTTCTGTGTGAGGTAAATAAAATGTGAAGACTTCACAGGGAAGATATGTACAAATACATATATCTATATCTATACTAAAAATGTTTAAAAGTCAAGAAATACAGAAATAGGGAAGTGGAAAAATTCTGAGGCCATGAGAGTCTGATGGCTCAGCCTCTGGGAGAGCTTATCTTGAAACTTTTGTTCTTTCTTCTGGTTCTGGTTTAAAGATTTGCTCAGTAAGAATAGGGTCACTGATTTCCTTTACTGTAAAAGTACTGTAGAAGAATGGAGAGGGTCTCCCCCTCCCCTTATCCTATTCTCCTTCTTTAGATTTATAGATGTCACCTCAGTTGTAATCATTAACTAAGAGAATGGGAATTGGAGTTTCTGTGCCTTAATTTCCCAGTTCTTTGTCTAGTTTTTCATGCTCAGATTGTAAGCCCACCTCCCAGACAATGGTGAGAAGGGTCAGAGGTGGGTGGGAATTCTCTTGAGTTAGGTATAATTATTGGTGCTTTGCCCCTTGTATTTTGCCTCCTTTGCTAGTTCAGCTCTGTGCTGGCAGAGGATGCCCTATTCTCACAAGAACTGAATAAAATTCAATTTCTGTTCCCCCCTTAAGATGGCTCCTTATTGGTATTATTTGGTGAGGGTCAAATATCCCACACACTTCTTTCCTTCCTTCCTTCCTTCCTTCCTTCCTTCCTTCCTTCCTTCCTTCCTTCCTTCCTTCCTCCCTCCCTCCCTCCCTTCCTCCTTCTCTCCCTCCCTCCCTTCTTCCCTTCGTCCTTCCCTCACTCCTTTCCTTCCTCTCTTTCTTTTTTTTTCCTCTCCCTTTTGGATTTCAGTGAGTACTAACAAATGATGGAACTGACACAGGAAGCAGTTCAGGCTTAAGATAAGAGGAAAATAAAAATAGTGAAAGAAAATAATAGATTATAGAAGCTCGAAGGAATCTTAATGTTCACCAAACCCAATCATCTTATTTCACAGCAGCAATCAAGGTCCAGGAAGAGGAGTGACTTGCCCAAGGTCACACAGCTGATTAGTGGCAAAGCTCAGACCAGAACCAAGCATTCCTGATTGCCTGACCCAGTATTCTCTATGCAAAGCACTATAGAGGGATGCTTCCGTAATTAAGAAGGGCTTTTAGCACTTACTTAATCAAGTGCCCTTGAAGAGTTTGGCCTTTGTTTCCTTGATTAAATTAGGAGTCCTTGATGACCTTCTTGCCTCAGGGGAAAGGCTAGTTTACATGGGCTTGAGTGACATGTTTGTGACATCAGAAGCTTTTAGACCACGTGGGTTTGAGTCTCATTTTTGTGATGCTTTTGTGTCACGTGGGTGAGTCACATGTGTGACTCACCTTTAACCATGAACAAGATATATAAACTCAGAGGTTTGCATTCTCCCTTGGGACTCTGAGCCACAGGAGGAGTGGCATGTGACTCTGGGCCAGCTGTTGTTATGAGCTCCCTGGCTCCTGAACTTAGACATTGGTTCCTTGGTAACTATGCATTGTATTTGCTATGTTTATAATGTATGTTTGCAATTTGTATTTTCTCTGAAGTTCAGCGTCCTAGCTTTTTCCCCTGAACTACGTGAATATTTATATGTTGGACTGAAATAAGATCATTAACCCCTTAATGTTGCTTTCCTTAGTAAAGCAGATCAAAAGAACCTGGGCTGGCAGCATCCTTGTTGTTGGGCTTATGTTGGTCTTTCAGCCCCCGCAGCACCCGCTAGCAGAATTGTTGCAACAAGGGATGAAGCGAAATATAATATACGGTTTCTTCCCTCAAGGGAAGACCAGTTGGAGGAGAAACAACTGAGAATCTGAGGCACACATGCTTACTGATTGCTACAGAGAAGGATAACATGAACTCAGAGGTGGTAGAGATGATCCTGGGTGGTGAGGTCATAGAGCCGTGAAGAGGAATTGGGGAACCTGAGCTGAGCCTTGAGGGCTGGGAAGGGAGTAAACTCCTTGGAAGTTCTTTGTTTCCCTGTTACTCAGCATGAGTCTTTACACATGAGATGCTTTACACAGGAGTTGCTTAGTCTTTTGAATGAATGAACAAATGAATGGTGATTCTTTTTTTATTTTTTTAATACGTTTAGTTTTCACCATTGATTTTCACAAGAGTTTGAATTACAAATTTTCTCCCCATTTCCAACCCCCCACACTCCAAGACGGCATGCACTCTGAATTCCCTGTTCCCCATTCAGCCCTCCCCTCCGTCACCCCACTCCCCTGTCATCCCTCTTTGCGCTCCTTTCTTGTGGGACAAGATAAGCGTCTACGCCCCATTGCCTGTGCATCTTATTTTCTAGTTGCATGAAAAAAAAAAAAACTTTTTTCACTTTTGAATATCTATTTCTTAAAACCTTGAGTTCCAAACTCTCTCCCCTCTTCTCTTCCCATTCATCCTCCCTAAGAAGTCAAGCAATTCAACATGAGCCACATGCGTATCATTATGTATAACCCTTCCACAATATTCATGTTGTGAAAGACTAACTATATTTTGCTTCTTCCTAACATATCCCTCTTTATTGAATTTTCTCCCTTGACCCTGTCCCTTTTTGAAAGTGTTTGTTTTTGATTACCTTCATCCCCATCTGCCCTCCCTTCCGTCATCCCCCCTTTTTATCTTCTTCCTCCTTTTTCCTGTGGGGTAAATACCCAACTGAGTATGTATGGTATTCCCTCTTCAGGTCAAATCTGATGA
>JAQQSZ010020220.1:0-10189 GCA_028646595.1 Phalanger gymnotis
TTTTAATCAAATTGACCAGAGATTTATCAATTTTATGGGTTTTTTCATAAAACCAGCCCTTTGTTTTATTTATTAATTCAATAGTTTTCTTGGTTTCAATTTTATTAATCTCTCCTTTGATTTTCAGTATTTTTAATTTGGTATTTAATTGGGGATTTTCAATTTGCTCTTTTTCTAGCTTTTTCAGCTGTATACCCAAATCATCGATCTCCTTTTTCCCTATTTTATTCATGTAAACATTTAGAGATATAAAACGTCCCTTAAGAACTGCTTTTTCTGCATCCCATAAGTTTTGGTATGTTGTCTCATTATTGTCATTCTCTTGAATGAAGTTATTAATTGTTTCTCTGATTTGTTCTTTGGACCACTCATTCTTTAGAATTAGATCATTTAGTTTCCAATTAATTTTTAGCTTATTTTTCCATGGTTCTTCATTACAAATAATTCTTATTGCATCATGATCTGAAAAGGATGCTTTGACTACTTCTGCCTTTCTGCACTGGATTGTGAGGTTTTTATGCCCTAGTGGTCAATTTTTGAGTATGTGCCATGTACCACTGAAAAGAAAGTATATTCCTTCTTATTCCCATTCAGTTTTCTCCAGAGGTCTATCATATATGCCTTTTCTAATATTCTGTTTACCTCCTTAACTACTTTCTTATTTATTTTGAGGTTAGATTTATCAAGTTCATAAAGGGGGATGTTGAGGTCTCCCAATATTATAGTTTTGCTGTCTGTTTCTTCCTGTAACTCCCTTAACCTCTCCTCTAAGAATCTGTATGCCATACTACTGGGTGCATATATGTTAAACAATGATATTGCTTCATTGTTTATGGTGCCTTTTAGCAGGATGCAATGTCTTTCCTTATCTCTTTTAATTAAATCTATCTTTACTTTTGCTTTGTCTGAGATTAGGATTGCTACACCTGCTTTTTTTACTTTAGCTGAGGCGCAATATATTTTACTCCAGTCTTTTACCTTTACCCTGTGTGTATCCCCCTGTTTCAAATGTGTTTCTTGTAAACAGCATATTGTAGGATTACGGTTTTTAATCCATTCTGCTATCTGCTTCCATTTTATGGGAGAGTTCATCCCATTAATGTTCACAGTTATGATTTCTATCTGTGTGTTTTTCTCTGTCCTATTTCCCCCTGTTTGTGCTTTTATTTCTCCCTTTCCCTTTCCCCTCCTCAACAAAGTTTTGCTTTTGACCACCACCTTCCTCAGTTTGCCCTCCCTCTTGATTCCCCTCCCTTATCTTACTGTTTCCCACTTTCTACTTCTCCCCTCCCTTCTGACCACCCCCTCCCTTTTTTCCCCCTTTTCCCTCCTACTTCATGTAGGACAAGTTAGAGTTCTATACTTATCAGTGTATGTTATTCCCTTCTTGAGCCAGATCAGATGACAGTAAAGCTCAAATACTGCTCTTCTCCCTCCCTTCTTTCCCTCTACTATGTTTTTGTGCCTCTTCATTTGGTGTAATTTACCCTTTTCTACTACCTCCTTACCTCTTCTCTCATAGCCCTCCCTTTACATCTCTTAATTATGTTTTTTATCCTTATATCAGTTATTTTATAAAGGCATTCACAATCTATCATCCAAGCACACTGACCCAAGATTTCTCTCCTAAATCCTAGAGATCCTGAAATTTGCTTCTTCTCCTAAAATCAAAGTTCAAGAAGCTGAATTCATAGAAATAAAGTGAGAGAGAATAATGCTTAAATCCAAGGCGGGCCATTGTGAGTCAGGATGACTGAAAAGAGATGTCATATTAACCATTTGGATGCCTGGTTCTGAAGCCATCCTCTCAGTTTTCCAGCCCTTCTGCTGCATCTTGGGACAATTACAGAATGAATGAGTGAGAGACAAGAGGGTTAGGGATTAATGGGAAAGGGAACGTGTGTGTATGTGTGTGTGCATGTGCGTGTGTGTGTGTGTGTGTGTAAAGGAGATTATGCTGTATAGAGAAACTGGATAGGTGAGTCAAATCAACATGGTCTGTATGCCTAGGCCTGTGCTATGACCAAGGACAGATCCAGAAATTAGCTGTCTGTTTCATAGTCAGATAGCTGTTCTTTCATCTCCCCAAACAAATTTTGAAGTCATTGTGGGCAGGAAACAAGCTATTTAAAAAAGCCAACAAATGATAAATGGTCCAAGGACATGGACATGCAGTGTTCAGAGGAAGAAATTAAATCTATCTATATTCATGTAAAAAGTCTCTAAATCACGTTTGATTAGAGAAATGCTAATTAAAACAACTCTGAGGTATCATTTCACACCTTTAAGATTGGCTAATATGTCAGAAAAAGGAAATGATAAATGTTGGAGAAAATGTAGGAAAATTGGGATACTAATGGACTGTTGGTGGAGTTGTGAAAGGAACCAACCGTTCTGAAGAACAATTTGGAACTATGCCAAAGGAGAAATCAAACTGTTCATACTCTTTGGTCTAGCAATATCGCTACTATGTCTGTATTCCAAAGAGATCAGAAAAAGGTAAAAAAGGGCCTACATGTACAAAAATATTTATAGCAGCTCTTTTTGTGGTGGAAAAAAAATGGAAATTGAGGGAACGTCCATCAATTGGGGAATGGCTGAATAAGTTGTGGCAAATGAATGTCATGAAATACTATTGTTCCATAAGAAAAGTTGAGTAGGAACATTTCAGAAAAACCTGGAAATACTTGTATGAACTGATGCTGAGTGAAGTGAGTAGAACCAGGAGAATATTATTCACAATAACAGCAATATTGTAAGATGATTAATTATGATAGGCTTAGCTCTTCTCAGCAATACAATGATCCAAGACAATTCCAAAAGAAGAGTGCACCTCCTGCCATTATAATTTTTTTCCTTCAAATACTATTTCCTCCCAGTTCACAAAAATTTTTAAACTTCATTTACTACACTTTACCTGTCCACTGGAATGATTATACCTTTAATCTCACTTTCACCCCCAACTGTCCTTCCTATGTGATCCAGAATTCTAAAATCTGCTTTCTTGATCATGTCCTGTCTTTCCATCTCTTGATCTCACTTCTCCTAAACCTATTCTTTGTCCTTACTGTTGGTTCCACTCACTATCACATTCCCTTCTCTTGAGCCACTTTCCTGTCTTTTAGACCTATTGTGTTCTCACATTCATCTTGCCAAATCTTGAATGCAGAGCTAATCAGTTAAAATATAGACTCTTTCCTACCTTCAGGCCCTTGCCCCCTCCCTAGTCCCATAGCCATACACACACAGACAAACACATACTTTGAGTTACCTCACGCTAACTAACCTTTATTCCTACTTGCATGCTACTAAATGCTTATGGAAAGAAGATAACTTCTCCAATCTGCCTTCCAATGCCACCATTTGACTGAAATGTCTGTCTCTAAGGTTATCTATTATCTCTTTACTACAGAACTTAAAATATTTTTTCTCAATCCTTTTCCTTCATGACATCTTGACAGCTTCTCGCACTGTCAATCATTCCTTCCTCCTAGATTCTCTCTCATTCTTTGGTGTCTGTGATACCTGCTCTCTGCTCATTGTCCTTCACCCTCTTCAATTGTTCCTTCTTGGGCTTCTTTGCTGAATCATTGTCTATCTCTAGATATACACATGTCTTCCAAGACTTGATCCTCACATACCTATCTGCTATTCTTTCTTTATATCCAGTCCCATAATAGCTCATGGGTTCAGTTTTTGTCTCTACACACATGACTATAAAATCTTCATATTTAACCACAGTGGTTCTCAAGATTTCCAGTCCTATATCACATATCAGAAATTTTGTGTTAAGAGCTACAGAGGCTTCTCTTGGAGGAAGTTCCTAAGCCTCAATCTAAAAAAAAATGATCCAAGACATGACCTGGGCTCTGATAATGTGAGAACAGGAGTTTTGACTCTAGACTTTGCATACTGCCAAGAGATCTGTGGATAGACTTCACAGAATCTGTGATTTTAAATGGGAAAAAATTACACCTATATTTTCACAAATTTTTAACTAAAATTTACCATTTCCTTCAATCATGAATGTAGGCAACAAATATTTCTCTAAGAAGGAAAGAACCAAGTGTATATTAAGCATTCATTATGCACCAGGTACTGTGCTAAATATTTTAGAAATACTGTCACATTATCAAATGAGACATTTGATAATGCAACCCTGAATTGTAACCCTGAAAGATGCCACTATAATCCCCATTTTCTGTGTGAGGAAATTAAAGTAGGAGACTTGTCCAAGATGACACAACTAGAAGTTTCTGAAGCTGGATTTTAATTCAGGTCTTCCTGACTCCAGGCCTGGTGCTCTATCCATTGTGCCACATACCCACCTCTAAATATTAAAAAATTACAATCCTATTACATATCTAATGCCTATAAATCGGCAGAATGGCTAAACAAATTTTGGTACATGAATGTAATAGAATATTACTGTATTGAAAATACTGATTAACTTGAAGGATTTAAGAAAGCATGGGAGATTTATATGAATTGATATGGACCTTTGATAGGCCTTGGAAAACCAGGATTGTAAACTACAGATACAAATGTGAGTCTGTCCCATGCATTACTTATGAGAAGTGTACTTATGATATGGGAAAACAAGGAAAGAATAGAGGTGAAAAGCATGAATAAGGGAAAGTTGGACTGATATAAACCATCTGAACTAAGGTTCTAGATCACTGTTTGACTCTCATCAGGAGTTGAGGGAAACAGAGGCCTCAACCAGTGCAGTGGTCATTTCAATAGACAGAAGGGGAGAGATTGGAATGATAATGTAGCAGAGGCAGGGTACTACTAGAGACCTGAATCTGGAATAAAGAAGATCTGAGTTCAAATCTGACTTCTGTCACTTACCATGTGACCCAGGACAATTTATTTCACTTTTCTTAGCTTCAGTTTCCTCAACTGTAAAACTAAGATAATAATAGTGCATACCTTCAAAAGTGGTTGTGAGCACCAAGTGTCATAACATATATATGTAAAGCACTTTGCAAATATTAATTTGCTAGATGAAGGCTAGCTATTATTTATCATCATTTTACAGATAGAATCCGAAAGACTCGACATCTATTTGGATACGTGAGGTAAGAGTGAGTGCGGAGACACTGTAAGGCTGCAAACCTTCATGATTGGCAGGACAGCGCTGTTCTCTATTAAAATAGGGAATTTAGTTATAGGTTGGGGTTCAGGGGAAAAGATGAATTCTGTTTCAGACTTGCTGATTTTAAATTGTGTTGGGATACCAAGTTTGCAGTGTTCAGCAGATAATTGGTGATGTGGAATTTCACCTCAGGAGACATTCAGGGCTAACTCTAGGGATCTGGAAGCCATCTTCAGAGAGATGATGAATAAATCAAAGGAAAACAATGAGGTCACTGAGAGAGTATGGCGAGAGAAGAGAAATGGGCCCAAAACAGAGATTTGGGGAACAGTCACAGTCAGGGGTGCACTCTGAGTGTTGATCCAGAAAACTCAACTAAAGAAAGATCAGAAATGTAGGAGAACCAAGAAAGAACTGTATCATGGGATTCAGTTTAACTTTATTTTTCTTCTCCTCTACATTGGCACATACGTTTGCATATATATTTTTACAAGTAGGTATATATGTGTGCATGAATATTGTACATGCACATGCCCGTGCATGTCCACACACACACAAACATACACTTGTGCCAACATTTTATAGAAGAAATGGGAGAAATCTGTAAAGCTTCTGTGATGTTCACTCTCCCTTTCATTTTCTATTTCTGCAAATTTGATCCTGGTTCCCAAGTAGGAAATGGACCCAATTCCTGTTTCCACAATCCGGCTAGCAACTTCTGGGTGGGGGGGGCGGTGAAAGATCCACCCACAGCCAGCACCCAGAAAGCTGCCAACAGCACAAGTTCTTTTGATCTGCTTAACTAAGAAAAGCAAGGTGAAGAGATTTGACAAGTTTACTTTAATTCAGCATACAAATATCATTCACTTAGCTGAGGGAAAAAGCAAGCACCCTGAACTTCAGAGCAAACTACAAACAAAGTATAAACATCAACAGACAGACCCAATACAGATTCATAGTTACCAATATCTAGGTTCAGCCCAGGAGCTCAGAACAAGGGCTGGCCCAGAGTCACGCGCCACCACTGCTGTGAGAATGAGCTTCAAGGAAGAGGAGGCCAAGCCCTAGTTTTATATCTTTTTCAGCGTCAGGGGTGAGTCACACATGCGACTCACCCACGTGGTCTAAAAGCCTCTGCTGTCCCAGACATGTAAACTAGGCCCTCCCGGGAGTTAGCTCCACCTTGGGCCCCACCTTAGTTGCCAATCCACACTCACATAGCTTTTACACGTGATAGGGGTCTGGGCCTGGGGCTTAGCACTTAGTAAGACTCAATGAAATACACTGAATTACTCAAACAAAAGCCAAACTTTTCAAGGGCACTTGTTGAACTAAGTGCTAAGGAGCCCATTTTGCTTACCAACACAATTTTCCATCCTCCCTTTAGGTGTTTATATGGATCTACTTACTACTGTGTCAGAAGGAATGGGTAGGGCACTGGGACTGGAGACAAGAATGATAAATAGGTATTGTGTTTCTTTAGAGTGGATAAGTGGAAGTCTGGATAATTGCAAGTTTTTTTATGTTAATTACAATGTTTCAAAGGACATTCATGAGGCTCATTCCCTGGCCTACTTCTGAAAGTAATCCCAAGGAATCATGCAAAAGGAAAATATGTAAAACTATGGATGACTTTGGACTGTGTGAACTGGAGGACAAGAAATCCAGCTTCCTTATCCAGTTCAAAAGTGAGATATAGCATTCAGTCTAGAAAGAAGGCTTGTGGTTCCTACTATGGATTTTTAAAGGACATTGGGGTTCATAAACTCTTATTTTCTTAACGAATCCTGATGGAAGCATAGCCTATCTTTGCAGCCTTTGACATTGTCGATCACATGCTTCTCTCCTGACCTCTAGATTTGCATCTCCAATTTCTTATTGAACATCTTGAGCTGAATGTCACATAGACATCTTAAACTCAACAAATCCAAAATGAAACTTATTATCTTTCTTCCCAAACCCTAATTCTTCCTAATTTCCCTCTTCCTATTGAAGATACCACTATCCTCCCAGTCACCCAGGTTTCCAGTATAGGTGTCATCCTCAACTATTCACTCTCAGCTTTCATATCCAATGCATTACCAAGTCCTTCCAACTTGACATCCATAGACTTTCTCACATACACCCTCCTTCTGTCCCTTGACACTTCCTCCACCCTGGTAGAAGCCCCCATCATTGTGTTATTATAGTATTATTACAATAGTTGTGAATCGAAGTTCCTGCTTCATTTCTTCTGATTTCACCGCATCCTCCACTCAGCTTCCTTTGACTTTCTTAAGAAAGGAGGTATGACCATGTCACTCTTGTACTTAATAAACCCTGGTGATTCCCTATTACCTCCTGGGCCAACAATAAAACCCGTTTTTGGATTTTAAAACCTTTCCTAACCTCTCCCCTTCCTGCCTTTCCAGTCTTTACATCCCTCACTCCCCCCCACATACTCCACAATCCTTCCTTGCTTCCTTGCTGTTTCTTGCACAAGACATTCCACTTCTCATGATTTTTCACTGTCTATCCCAGAGCCCCAGAACTGTCGATCTTCTTTTCTCCACCCTCTGACTTTTTTAGTTCCTTAGTTGAAATCCTGCTTTTTGCAAGAAGTCTTTCATAATCCACATGACTGCTAGTGTCTTCCCTCTGGGATTATCTCCAGATGTCCCAAACTCCAATGAGACTCTCTTTATTGAGTCTCTACTTCTGCCATCTGCTGAATAGCAGTTGTTAAACATCTTTCCATATAGGGAAAATACCTTTTAGCATATGGTTTCAAGGGTTATTTCAGCACCATTGTGTTAAACCCACAGCCACTCCCACCCAGTGAAAAAGGTCATATGGTTATGACAGTCCTTTGAAGCATTTTTCTTCTGTGTCAGCTGTTACTCCTTGAATTTACTCTATTATTTCGGTTAGGGTATAAAAATTCTATTCAGCTCCAATCATATTTGTAATTTAAATCATCCCCTGGAGAGGGACTGGAAGAAATTTACCACCATTGTCCTGCTTTCCTGGTAACAAAGCAATTGCTATTCTCTCTACAAAGAAAGTTCTAAATGACAAGATGAATTTTGGCAAATTTTTTAAAACATGTTTTTACAAATGAACATTGTAGCTTGCCTAAGAATAATAGATTCATACTGTGAAAAATGTCTTTGTTTTAAACATCTCTGATAAAAGACTGAATTATAAAATCTATGTGTGTTTTAACGTCTGTCAGATTAAGAGTGACTCAAGTTTTTAAAATGAACAAAAAGGTAGTTTTTAAGGGGAAGACAAGAATTATGAACAACTATCTGAAAAAATTCTTAAAGGACACCAATGGTCACATAAATGAACACATAAATGACATAAATGTATAAATGAATACATAGATGGATGGCTAGGTAGATAAATAAATGGGCACATAAATGCAAATTAATGTAACTCTAAATGATCACTTTCGGTGGCAAAGGTTGAGACTTCTGATTTTATCAGTGAAGGGAATTCCCAGTAAGTGATCAATATATAGTATAATACACATTGAGAATTTTCCTACAGTTGGCTGGGGCACTGAGTGGGTAGGTGACGTGCAAAGCATCCAAAACCAGCCTGTATCAGGGGCAGGACTTAAATGTATGTTTTCTTAGCACCAAGGTAAGGTTTTTTTATCCGAATGGAAAAATTAAGTATAGATGGCACTGTGAGGAAACAAAAATGATAATGCAATGTTGGCGAGAATGTAAATTGGTCTGATCATTTTGGAAAGCAGCATTGTTTTCCCATGTTGCAAAAAAAAATTGTAGCATCACTGTGAAAAGAGGAAAAAAGTAGAAGCAAACCACATGTCTAATGTTAGAAGCCTATCTGAACAAATTATGGCAAATCAATCCATCCACCAACAAGCATTTATGAAATGCCTATTGCCTTCATGGCTCTGTGCTAGTATGGTAATCTAATTGCATCATGACAACAAATAAAAAGAATTGAAGGAAACAGAAAGACTTAAATGAAATGATACAGAATAAGGCAAAAGATCCAAGGATAATATATACCAATCATAACATTAAATAGCAACAACACTAATTTAAAATAAAAGACTAATCATTAGTATAACTTCATTAAAATTAAAAGTATACCTCCTCAAACTCTGCACCTCACTCTCTCTGATTGGAGATTAATGATAATTTACTCAGTCTTTTAAACAAGTCTATGTAAAAAGTCATGTAGATGGCATGTGTTGAGGCATGCAAAATAGTAGCACTGCCAGAGTTACCCACAACTGGCTCAAAACCTTCCTTTCTGAAATTTTAGACTACCCAGCTGTCACATAATATGTTAATTAATTAACAAAGGGCATTATGTAAGTACATTATTTTTGTCATGAGATGCATACCAAGTATGTAGGAGTAGCATATCTCCTTCTTTCAGTTTACATGAACTCTCCTAAGGCTGGGAAGAAAGTCAATTGCCACCTAGGTATGTTGGAGAGCTAAATCTTTGATCTGAACTGTTTCCACAATCTGGCTAGCAGTTTCTATGGAGGGATAAGATCCACCCACAACCAGCACCCAGAAAGCTGCCAGCACGCCGCAAAAACACAGATTCTTTTGATCTGCCTTAATAAGGAGAGCAAGGTGAAGGTTTTGGCAAGCTTACTTTAATTCAGCACACAAATATCATTCACTTAGTTCAGGGGGAAAAGACAGCACCCTGAACTTCAGAGCAAAATACAAGCAAATTACAAACATCAACAGACAGACCTTGTCTGATTCAAATCCCAATACATAGTTACCAGAGTTCAACAAAGTTTCAGCATCCAGGTTTACAAGCTGGAGGGCTCCTTAGCTACAGCTGCCCGGAGTCTCGTCATCAACACCATCTGAGAGCCCTTAAACAAATTACAGACAGACCCAATAGAGATTCATAGTTACCAACATCTAGGTTCAGCCCAGGAGCTCAGAACAAGGGCTGGCCCAGAGTCACGCGCCACCACTGCTTCAGCAAAGAGCTCCAAGGAAGCTGAGGCCAACCCCTGATTTTTATATCTTAGTGTGTTGTTAAGCAAAATTGTCTCATTAGCATTGCTTTTGTTTCTTTTGAGTGGAAGTACTT
>JAQQSZ010020221.1:0-10189 GCA_028646595.1 Phalanger gymnotis
CAATCTTATTCTTTAGGGACTTGATTTCATCAGTGGATTTTTTTTCCCTTTCTTCCATTTTTTCTTTTTCCTCCCCAATTTGGTTTTTTAAAATCCTCCTTTAGCCCTTCCAGTAATGCTTTTTGGGTTGGAGACCAGTTCACATTACTTTTTGAGGTATCAGATGTGGATATATCGTCATCGTTATCCTCTTCCAAATTGGCATTTTGATCCTGCCTCTCTCCATAAAATGAATCAATGGTCCTTGTTTTTTTTTGTTTGTTTGTTTGTTTTCTTCATGTTGGTTAGCCTTTTCCTGGCTTTACAATAAATTTCTGTTTTTGGGGCTCAGGGCTCACTGTCCCAGCTTTCTTATTCTCCTGAGGTGTGGGGGAGGGTGACTGGCTGCCCAAAATCTCCGCTTTCCCTGGGGTTGTACTCCAGTACTTTTGCTCTTCAGCAATGATCTCAGCCCTTTGTTGTTTGAGCTGAATGTCTGGCACTTCCCCTGGGGGAGCAAGAGTATGTCTGGGCTCCTGGTGTTGACCCCTGCTGGCTTTGTCCCTCTGGGACTCAGGTACTCCCACTACTTGGCCAATAAAGCCCCACTTCTGTCTCCTCTATTCTAGTGTTTTTGTTTCTGTTTTTGTTTTTTTCTTTTTTCCCCTGTGGAATTCTCTGGGTGGGGAGGGGAGGAATTATAGCCCTTTACCTGGTCATTTTGTCTCCTGGAAGTTCAAGAAGCGTCCTTTGGCCTGCAAGCCTCAGGAGTTGCTGTCTCACGGGCTGGTGATATTGCGCCGCCCCTCATCGCTTCCTCAGAGTGCCATCCTGTGTTGGGAGGCCTGGAGATCTCCGTTGGTTTTGGGCACCTGGCTTTCTCCCAGCCTGTCTCCATTCCCAGCACGTCCTAGACCACAGATTCATTCCTTCGGTCATTCAGACCCTACTGGCTGGGAAATTTGTCCCACTCAGACTTCTCACAGTTCCTAAGTCTCTCAAATCTGCTGAAATTCACTTTTTTTTTTATTGGAATATGACAGAACTTGTGAGAAAGCTCCGGTAAGACACTGTTTTCATGCGGCCCTCTTTGCTCCACCCCCAAGGGCTTATTATTAATGAGTCTGTGGAATTGTAGATTTACCATAACAGAAACCAGCTCTTATCATCTAGTTATTGGCAAAACTCCACCTTCTTTCCAAATTATATTTCACTGAATTATTATTTCAATGAAAATCATATGACTTGTTATAATGTTTTACCTTGGAGTATAGAAAACATTTTTTGATTCCATATGCAGTATTGTTGACCCTGACATCAAATTGAAAAATAAATTCAAAATGTGTAACAATTTGGCACTGTTAAAAAAATCTAACCAGCCTGCGATCCCATCACTCTCACAGATCTCAAGCATCCTGGAGGCATAAAATCAATCTGGACAAAGAAGCTCTAAGGAATGCATAATTTAAGTTTATTTGGTTCCTTATGCTTGTGCCATCGTTGTCCCTCCAAATGCTGATGAGGATACATAGTAATTTAATCAACACCGTTTTTTTTCTAGGATATTGGTCTTGTGCATCCACCACAGCTACTTATCAAAAGAGAACACAGAAACTCCGGACTCTGGATTTTGTCTCTGCCTGAGTCATGGAACTTGGGATTTAATATGAATCAATCTGTCCTCCTCCCCAGTAATATCTTTTATACTTATTTTCACCATTCCCCCAGAAAATTCTGTGGTTCAGTATATCAAACTGAGAGTGGGCCAGAGGAGTTTAAAAACTGTTAATGATATAGGATTTCTATGACTATGATAAACTAAATTCTTTAGGTCTTCTTTAATAAATATGCTAAATGTTTTTAAATAATCTTTTAAATAAATCTCAATTAATTATATTGGTATGAAGTAACATTTGAAATATGAGAAAAGGAAAGTTTTGGCTAATGTCCTCACTCGAAAAGATGAACAAAGAAGTATAAAACTTTATTGAACTAAAATAGTAATGCAAGTATTTATCTAATATCTTCTAACAATACCAAGGAAGTTATCAATTCTGATTTCACCAATGCACAATCTCGCCTACTCTTCTCCAACTCCAGGAATATTCAGGAGATATATTTAGGCTTTCACCCTCCAAAAATAACATAGTTTCAGTAGTTATTCAACCATTCAATTGCCGAAGAAAGGTAATTTTAGTGCTTATTATGTACCAGAAACTGGGACATACAATCCAAAGGTAGTGTTGTAGACAGAGAGACAAAAACAAAATGGTCCTGTCCATTATTTTTAAGAAGATGACATATACACATGCATGCAAATATACAACCAGTATGAAGTAATTAGTGGTAAGAGACATAAGCAGTTAGAGGAAAGATGTATATATATATGTATATGTATATGTCTATGCATATATACACATATACACATGGTTTGTTTATATTTGTAATTTATACATATATATGTATGATATATACTTTATACTTTGATACAAATATATATGTGCCTATATATACATATTACATATATAATTTACATACATACACATAATTTGGGAATATAATTTAGGCACCTAAAAGAATGGATTGTAGAGTGAACACCAATGAGACAGAGTGACTAATTAAGTCACTTCTTTAAAAGTCCATGAGAAAATTAATGAGAGCCACAATTAGGTTGTTTCTTGTGTGAAGAAAACAGGGTAGACTGAGAGAAGTTGTAAAGGTAGAATGGACAATACTACATTAACTTGTCTGGAATTCATCAACTCCTCTCCCTTCATCCATTTTTAAAATTCGTAGCTTCCTTTAGAGCTCAGCTTATAAGCTGTCTCTTGTGAGAAACATTTCTTGATCACTTTAATTGGTAACACTCTCCCTCCTCTCCCTTTCAATTATCATGTCTATATTTGTTGCTTAAATATTTTATTCTTCCAGTAGTATGTAAACTCCTTGATGCTAGGGCCTTTTTCTGTTTTGTATTTGTGTCCTCAGCTCCCAGCCCAATGCCTTGCAAAAGATAAGAATATAATGAATGTTGCTAATTTGGGTAGATGAATAAGCAGAAATGAAGGTATACATATATATCTAGCTAAATATATAAACTCATATGGAGATGCATATATGTATGTAAAGATACGCAGATAGATGGATAGAAATAAAATATCCCTATTTAATCCTTTATTTGCTTCTAACATTTCCAATGTTATGTTAGAAAGATAGAGAGGATTTGGTAATCATTTCAATCATTGTGAGAGCTTCTAGGATTTTTTTCTAAATTAGCTGAGCAAAACAATGTTCTAAAGTTCATTCTTCCAAATTGGATTTGTACCTGCAGCTTGATTGAACATATTCTTCATCAAAGAGTTGAGATAATTAATTACCTCCTGTTCTCATGTTCCTTGATTAAAGAGAGAGGGGGGCTGGAAAGAGAGAAGTAAAAGAATAGAATAGGAATTAAAAGTAGTATTTTACTTATTGGAAATTCTGGAAATTCATATACAGTCGATAATAACATGTATATTTATGTACCTATATATTTCATATGGGTAATTAAGAAAAAAAGTGAAACATAGAAGGAAACACCAAATATGGGAAACTATTATAACCACTGTATTAATGCAGTACAAATATTTAAGATGATCATAGTAAAATAATATTATCTTTCTTTTCTACACAATGCTTGCTAATTTTCCCTATATACTTCTGGGTTATACATGTGTATCTTCCCTATGAGCTTGAATCTATCTAAAAAAAGAGAGAACTTACATGGTCTAAGCATAGAGAGGAGAAAAAACTATCTAGGATTCTCTGTGAGCACTCATTAAATGAAGTGCTTTGAGAACAATAATTTTCCTTATCTTGTATCCTTTGTAGCTTCTGAGCAGAATATCATTTGTTACATACAATAATCTGGGAGCAAGATGTTAGGGACCATTAGTTTATTACCCAGGAGAAAATCCATGGATTTCCTATGCTCTTCTTGATTTTCCTAATCTTCCCCAAGATTTCTCACTTTTCATATGCCACTACTCATGAGAACAAATCCTTGAAAAATCAATACTTTTGATTATCAGTTTTGATTTTTTTTTAAAAATGTGAGAAAAATCAGTGACTAAAACGCTGATTGGGAATTAAACATTGATGACTCTTGAATATCCCCTATCAAGGGGATAATGTAGTTCTGTTGCCTATATTGTTAGATAGAGAAACTAAAATTCAGAGATGTAAAATAATTTAACCAGCATGAATCAAAGTATCTGAACTTTCTGTCTGTAAGGATCCAGACACAAATTAAGTAACATTCATATAACATCACTAGAGTCCTGAAAGGTCAGGGCAGAGTTGTGTGGTAATTTGTAGCATGTGCCATAGTTACAGATCATAATGTTCAAGGCAAAAGATAACTCAGATGTTATGTATTACAAATCCCTCATTTAATGGAAGTGGAAACTAAAAGAAGAGAGATTAAGTTATTTACTCAAGATCATATAGGAAGCAAGGAGTCAAGCCAGGATTTCAGTTCAGGTCTTCTTAGCTCCAAGATGAGGATTAAGTCTCCAAGTCCTGCAAATCTCCAATTGTTGAGAAAGGAGAATCATCTTCCCCCTCCTTTCGGTCACTAAAGTTTGGGGAAAAAAGTCCTGGTCTCCTAAGAGGACATTATGTACAATTCTTTACAAAAATGCCACTGAGGATAGTATTTTTGTATCTTATTATTAACATTCCAAGTGCCCATTGTATGTTTGCGTGATAAATATACACATTCCTCAGTCCTCGTCCCAAGACAGGTAGAAGCAAGAGAACTATTAAGAGAAAAGAGGAACCAATAGTGCTTAGAGATTTGGAATGCATAGCAATCTTTTTCTCATCATTCTTGACCTTCTTGTAGCATTTGTCACTGTTGATCTCACATTTTTACGTACATTTCCCTCCCTGAGATTTCATGAATCTCCTGATATTTCATAACTTCCTGCCTCACCGACATCTCCATTTCTTTTCTTTTTTTTCTGTGTTTTATTTAGTATTTTATTTTTCCCCAGTCATACGTAAAAAGAATTTTAACATTTGTTTTTAAAACCTCAAGTTCAAAATTATCTCCCTTCCTCCCTCACCTCACCTCATTGAGAAGACAAGCAGTTTCTGATAGGTTATTCATGTGTAGTCATGCAAAACATGTCTATAAAAGTCATGTTGTGAAGGAAAATATGGACCAAAAACCCACAAAAAACAAACCCCAAAACAAAAACCAACAGCAACAATCAAGAAAAATAAAGTAAAATGTGTTTCAATCTGTATTCAGACACCATCAGTTCTTTGCACATGGATAGCATTTTCACCATAAGTTCTACAGAGTTGTCTTGGATCATTGTATTCCTGAGAATACTTAAGTAATTCACAGCAGATCATCACACAATATTGCTGCTGCTCTGTACCCAGTACATTTCACTTTGCATCAGCTCATGTAAGTCTTTCTGGTAGTGTCCTGCTCATCATTTCTTATAGCATAATAGCATCCCATCATAATCATATACCACAATTTGTTCAGCTATTTCTCATTTGATGGGCAAATCCTCAATTTCCAATTATTTACCACTGGAAGAGCTGCCATAAATACTTTTGTACATATAAGGCCTTTTCCTTTTTCTTATTTTGTCTCTTTTGGATAGACGTATAGACCTAGTAGTGATATTGCTAGTTCAAAGAGCATGCATGATTTTATAGCGTAGTTCCAAATTGCTCTGCAGAGTCAGTTCTCATTTTTCCCATATTCTTTCCAATATTTCTAATTTTCCTTTGCTGTCCTAATTAGTAAGTCTAATAGGTGTGATGTAGTACCTCAGAATTGCTTTAATTTGCATTACTCTAATCAATAGTGAGTTAGAGCATTTTTCTCATATGGTTGCAGATAGCTCTGGCTTCTTCATCTGAAAAGTTCATATCTTTTGATCATTTATCAATTGGGGAATGGATCTTATTTTTATAAGTTTGACTCAGTGGTCTATACATCTGAAAAATAAGACCTTATTTCAGAGAAACTTACTTCAACTTATTTTTCCACAGTTACTATTATTAACTATATTTCCCTCCATCTTATTCCCCTTGTTTGTTTTATTCTCTCTTTACTTTCATCCTGTCCCTCCTCAAAAGTTTTGCTTTATATTGCACCCTCCCCCAATATGCCCTCTCTTCTATTACCACTTCTCTCATCCCCTCCCCCTCCTATTTTCTTGTGGCCTAAGATAAACTTCTATACTCTATTAACTGTGTATGTTATTCTCTCCTTGAACCAATTCTGATGAGAGTAAGGTTCACTCACTCCTCCTCAACCTGCCTCCTCTACACTGTCAAAGCTTTTATTTACTGTTTCATGTGAGATTATTTATCCTATTCTACATCTCTTTTTCACTTTCTCTCATTCTATTCCTCTCTCATCCTTTATTTTTTTAGATATCATATTTATTTTCATTCATATTCAACTCACCCCTCTGTCTTCAGACAGACAATCCTTCTAATTGCCCTAATAATGACAAAGTTCTTATGGATTATGATATCATCTTCCCATGTAGGAATGTCAATAGTTTAACATTATAAGTCCCTTATGTTTTTCCTTTTCTGTTTGCTTTTTATACTTCTCTTGAGTCTTTTATTTGAAAATCAAATTTTTTATTTAGCTCTATTTTTTTTCATCCAGAATGCTTTAAAGTCCTCTGTTTCACTGAATATAATTTTTCCCCTGAATGATTATACTCAGTTTTGATGGGTAGGTGATTTTTGGTCTTAATCCTTACTCCTTTGCACTCCTGAATATCATAGTCCAAGCCCTTCGATGCCTTAACGTAGAAGCTGCTATATCTTGTGTTATCCTGACTGGATCCATGATGCTTGAATTGTTTCTTTCTGGCTGCTTACAATATTTTCTCCTTTGCCTGGAAGCCCTGGAATGTGGTTAGAATATTCCTTGGAGTGTTCCTTTAGGGATCTTTTTCAGGAGGTAATCAGTGAGTTCTTTAAATTTCTATTTTACCCTCTGGTTTGAGTATATCAGGACAGTTTTCCTTGATAACTTCTTGAAAGATAATATCTAGACTCTTTTTTGATCATGGTATTAAATTATCTCTCCTGGATCTATTTTTTTTACCAGATCAGTTGTTTTTTCCAGTGAGGTATGTCACATTGCATTATAATTACTTAAAAAGTATTTTGGTTTTATTTTATTGTTTCTTGATTTCTCAAATCATTAGCTTCCATTTTCTTAATTCTAAGTTTTAAGGAATTATTTTTTTCAATGAGATTTTGTACTACTTGTTCCATTTGGCAAATTCTACTTACTAAGGATTTTTCTTTCAGTGAAATTTTGTGCTTCTCTTTCCATTTAGCCAATTATGCTGTTTGAGGCATTCTTCTCCTCAGTGGCTTTTTATACCACATTTACCATTTGAGGTAGTCAATTTTTTTGTGGTGTGTTTCAACAATCTGGCTAGCAGGTTCTGTGGGGGTGTGAGATCCACCCACATGCAGCACCCAGAAAGCTGCCAACAACCAGCACCCTGAAATTCAGAACAAAATACCAACAAATTACAAACATCAATAGACAGGCCTTGTCTGATTCAAATCCCACTACATAGTTACCAGAGTTTAACCAAGTTACATCCAGGTTACAAGCTGGAGGACCCTTAGCTACAGCTGCCTGGAGTCTCTTGCATCAACACCATCCTAAGAGAGAGAGCCCTGCACAAATGGCTCTGTCCTCCCTTCTTATAGAGCTTCTTATGTCATCAAACATCATCTGAATGACCAGAACTTAGGCTGCTATGATTGGCTCTTGAGTTAGCCCCTCCCCTTAGGACCCTGGGAGGTTCACATCCACGTAGGTTAGGTTAACACATAATAGGGCATGGCTCTGGAGTTAGCATCTCCCCTTAGCCAGCCGCACCTTGGGCCCCACCCCAGTCACCAATCCACACCCACATAGGTTCCACACCTAATAGGGGTTTGGGCCTGGGGCTTAGCACCTAGTAAGGCTCAATGAAATACGCTGAATTACCCAAAGCAAACAAAAGCCAAACTCTTCAAGGCCACTAATTGCTAAGGAGCCCATTTTGTTTACCAACACATGGTGGTATTTTGTTCACTGCTTTTTTGTGCCTCCCTTACATAGCTGTTGACATGCTTTTCATTATTTTCTTGCTTCACTCTCATTTCTCTTCCCAGTTTTTCCTCTACCTCTTTTACTTGGTTTTCAAAATCCATTTTGAGCTCTTCAATGGCCAGAGACTAATTCATATTTTTCTTGGAATCTTTTTATGTAAGAACTTTAACTTTGTTATCTTCTTCTGAATGTGTGTTTTGATCTTCCTTGTCACAAGAATAACTTTGTATGATCAGGAGTTTTTCTGCTGTTTCCTTATTTTCTCAGCTTATTACTTGACTTGTAACTCTTTGTTAAAGCAGGGTTCTGTTTCCAGGGTGCAGGGCTCATTATCCCAAGCTTCAGGTGTTTTCTGCAGCTGTTTTAAAAAATACTCGTAGGGACCTGTACGTTTTCAGTTCTTTCGAGGTTGCATGACCTAATGAGAGATGTTTACTACTTTCTTGGCCTGTGCTCTGGCCTATGAGTGACTGCAAGCATACTTTTCTGCTCTGGAACTGTGAGGAGGGACCTTGCTCTACTGTGCCTGCAAGCTCTGGTGTCCTAGTGCTTTTCTTCAACCTGTGACTGCCACCCAGGAGTGCAACCCAGATTCTAATATGGGCAAAGCAATTGAGTTCTCTCCCCAGTTCCAACAAAAAGACCCCTGTAATCTCTTTCTAATCAATTTTTTCACCCTCTTACCTTCTGTGAGCTGAGATCTCAAGAAGCAGCCACTGCAGGTGCTGATGCAGTGGCTCCCAAAGCCTGCCTATGGTTTGGTGGGGCCTGGTCTGTGCTGGTGTGGCCTACACTTGACTATGCTCCACTCTTAGCCGATTGTGAGAGACCTTTCCTAGTCACCTTCTAAGCTTACTTTGGGGTCAGTGGGCTGAAAGGTGTGAAAAGTGCTACTACTGCCACTGATTCAGTCTCCCTGAGGCCTAATGAGGCTACAATATCCTTTGGATATCCCTTGTTCCAGGTTTGCTTGAGCCTGGTCTGCACTGGTGTGGCCTGCACTGGATTGAGCTCCTCTCTCATCCTGATGCAATGTGCCTTTCCTGCTGTCTTTCCAGTTATCTTGGGCTGGAAAGATTGTTTCACTCTGTATTTTTATGGGTTCTGTGACTCTAGAATTTGTTTAGAGTTATCATACAAAGGTATTTGGAGGGTTTTGGAGTAAAGCTCAGGTGAATCCCTGTGTTTCCCCCACCACCGTGGCTCCAACTGATAAGATTATTAACCTTGTGTTACTGCTTTTTCCTGAGCGAGTCCCAAGTGTCTAAGAAAGTTCTTTCCCAGTGCATTCTCTCTATTCCCTGTCTCAACAATCTCATCAGTTCTCATGAGTAATCCCTATTTATACAACATATATGTTAATAGAGATATAGATAAATAAAGATAGAGATAGAGACAGAGATAGACATAGAGATAGAGATAGAGATAGAGATATCTGTGCCCTTAGGTTTCTCCTGAGTTCAGTGCAATTTCTCCAATTTCCTGCTAAAGATCTCTACCTGGTTATATCATAGGCATCTCAAATCCAGCATGTCCCAAAGTGAACTCATATATTTATCCTTAAACAATTTGTCTTAATTTCCCCTTTTTTATGTTGAAACCACTATTCTTACAACCACTTGGTTTTTCAATCTTATACATCCTTGACTCTTCACTTTCTCATGTCCACTCAGGTGCTAAGAAATGTGCTTCACATGTATCTCCTCAACAATAATAACACGCCTACCTCAGCTGAAGTCATCGTTACATTTTACCTGGATTATTATATTAACATCCTAAATATTCATTACATATCTAGCCTCTCCCACCAATCTGTCTCTCATAAACCTTCAAACTTAGATATTTTTAAATTAGATTTTGTATTTTTAGTTTACAACACTTGGTTTAACATGTTCTTGAGTTTCAAATTTTCTTCCTTTCTCTTCCCTCCCCTCTCCTCCACCCAGAGCGTATCCAGTGACATATAGATTCTATATAAACCTTCCCATTGAAGTTATTTACACAACAGTCAATTTCCAAAGAAGATTTATGACCAATGGAATGAATCATGAGAGAGAAAAAAAA
>JAQQSZ010020222.1:0-10189 GCA_028646595.1 Phalanger gymnotis
AGAATAGAGGGAGAAGGAAATGAAGAGGGAGAAGAAAGAGAAGGAAGAGAGGAAGGGAGGGAGAAAAGAGATATAAAGGAAGAAAGGAAGGAAGGAAGGAAGGCAGGAAGGAAGGCAGGAAGGAAGGAAGGAAGGAAGGAAGGAAGGAAGGAAGGAAGGAAGGAAGGAAGGAAGGAAGGAGAGAGGGAGGGGAAAGAGGGGAGAGAATGAATAAATGAAAAAAGCATTTATTACACACTTACTGTGGGCAAAGCATTGTAGTAAGGGTTATAAATACAGAGAAAAAAATAAGGCTGTCCCTGTTTTGGAGAAACTCATATTCTAAAGGAGGCAAGAGAGGAGAAGGGACAAAGAAAGGAAGGGGGGGTCACTGAAAATAAAAGGGGGGTAAGGGGAGATGGAGAGATGGGGAGAGAAAAGAGAGAGAGGAAGGGAGGGAGGGAAGGAGGGAATGAGAGAGAGAGAGAGAAAGAGAGAGAGAGAGAGAGAGAGAAACACAAGCAATTCTAGATCCACATTTCATGGATCCCTTTGTTGCATGATGTCAAAGGCTTTGAAACCAGACCATATGAAGTATAGCATTGAAGAAGCATCTGGGGAAAATAATTCCACGTGACTCTCCTGGGTCTCCTTTAAAGCTCAAGCCTTAGCTTCAAGGGTGTAGGATGACAACATCCATTCTCTGTCTCCCGCAAGCAAATTTCCAGATGAAAAAGTATACAACCCATATAAGAATTTGAACCACTTTTATGCCACTGTTGCTGCAAACAGAGACTGATAATTTCTAGGCAATTCCTGGCCCACCAGAAAACATTTTTAAAAATTAATAAAACTTGTCAGGAAAGGGGAAACCTCCTAGATTCAGAAATGATTCTTCTTTTCAACAAAGGAAGGGCAATTCAGATGATTTGTGGTAACAGAACAAACAGAAGGGAAAGTGAATTGATATAGGAAGCCAGTCCAGTATTGAATTGAAAACAATGAGGCTGAGGATTTATATTTCCTTTTGGTCTTTTGCCACAACAAATCTAATAACTCTGCTGTGTCCATTTTCTACCACTCTATGTTCATTCACCCTCAGTTAATTCATGAGGAAAGCAAGTTGGTTTGACAAAAATAGAAAATCAGCTGTTGATGTGGAATTTCCCTCCACTGGAAAATATTTTGTTTTTTTAATAAACCATGACTTCTCAGCAGAAGAAGATATTTTTCAAGAACAATGGTGTGGGTTGGAATATTTGCGCTTAACACATATGTATTTCCATTTATAATGATGTCATGCAAAGAGCATTGGGGATAGAGGAGGAGGCAGCGCATAGTCTGTGCAAAAGGTAACACCCCTAGAACAGAAAGACACAATGAGACTGTAGGCCAGAGCCAGGTCCAACCGTAGCTAGCCTGTCTCCTCTGGGACATTTTAAGCAAGGCTTTTATTATCCAAAGTCCCCAAACAGATTTTTAAAAGCACATTTCCCAGAAGTTCCTAGAAATAGAGAGACCTGTTGAGATCCCTCAGATCCCAGTTGTGCAGACAACAATTTTCTGGAAAAGAATTTAAGAGTTGCCTCATCGTTTTGTGAATTCAAACATCACTTTCTATGTTTACTTTGGTGGCCTCATCATTAGAAACAGGGCTGGTGATTTCATATTGTTTGTTTAGTTGGTTTTGTTCTGGACTTGTGATTTTATCTATTCACATGGAAAGCACTTCTACTGAAGCTGATTAAGTAACGGTAAATACTCACATATTTAGTATATGTCAAAAATGGGATTTAAACCCAGGTCTTTCTGTCTCCCAGGCTAGCCTTCTGTCTACTGAACTATGCTACTTCTGATACAAATTATAATATATGCACACTATATAGATATAAATATAAATGGATATGGATACAGAATATAAGTATAGATATAATGTTTATATGTAGTTTACAGATACACATATATCATGTACAGATAGAATATTTATTAAGCATTTACGACATCCCAGGCACTGTGCTAACTACTGGAAATAAAAAATAAAATCTAAAACAGCCCCTGCCCTCAAGGAACTTATATTCTAATGGAAAAAGACAGCATATAAAGGTGAGCTTGAAAGTGTATGTGGGGGGAAGGGGAAGTGACAGATGAAGATGAACAAATGATAGCATGTCTAGAGATGTCCTGCAAGTTCAGTGGAGGCTCATATCCTAGCAAGAGAACACCTGTTAAATCCCAAGGTAGCTCTAGGGACAGAGGCCAGTTCTCAGGTGGAGAAAGAATGAGGATACCACCTGAGTGAAACAGAATATATGAATGGATATGTCCAGGAAATGCATACGTATGCATGCTAAAATATATATTAATTTCTATATTCGTTTCAAAGAGGAATTAAATTCAATTAAGGGAGTAAGGCCTATATTTGGAGGTTGTCTATACTTGGACAATTCGTAGTTCAATCTATGCCTCCTCTTTATTAATTGTTCCCATTTGGGCATTAGAACAGAAATGTCAGATCTCTCTTTCTAGAACAACCATCACTTTAATGTTTGTAGGAAGTGCATACTAGCCTAAGGTTATACATTCAGGACCTGCAAAAGTCACATAATTTTGCTTTGTTCCATAGTACCTAAAGCCTTACCTGACTGTAACAGGTTACAAAGGAGGGTGGAGAGAATGTGGGAAATCTATCAATCTTACTGGGAAAGTAACACCAATCCTATGACCTAATGATGAATTATGAGTCAGTAGCATCATCTTAAAAGACAGCTCTTGGTATGGGTGTTAACTTTTTATTCAATTACCTTTGTGTCTTGTCAGTTTCATACCAGTCTAAAAGATTTTCTTTTGTAACCATAACTAACACCATCAATTTAATTTAATTCAATTTAATTCAATTCAGCAAACATTTATAATCAACGGTATGTGGAGTACTGAGATACATAATTGAGGAGATACAAAGATTAGGACAGACCCAAGGTCCCGGTCATCATGGAGTTTACAATTTAAGTCTTAGAATATTAATCCCCTTTGATTATCTGTAGCCTGAAAGCCTTTATAATTGTTTCTTGGGACTATTCTTTATCCATTTTAGAGAAATTACCCCAGATTCGAAGCATTAGCACAAAGGCACCAAATTTTGAGTCAAGACTTGTGTTCAAATCCCAGCTCTAACACTTATTAGCTATGTGACCAGGCAAAGAAGTGCTGATAAACATTTAACAACTGACTCTCTGGCAATGGGTAGGAGGAGGAATGCATGCATTACATACTTTTAAGTTTAATCTGCATATTAGCATTTTCTCTATTTCATAAATCTTAATAATCATCAAAACAATATATCAAGACCTAACTTGTAGTGTTTGCTGATTTCTGAGGTGTAAATGCTTACATTGAAAATTTAATAATCACATGCCGATTCAAAAATACCCCTGGACTCAGAATAAGCCATTTGCTTCTCTGACCCTCAGAGCTTCACATCTGCAAAATGTGCATAATCTTGGCACTGTCCACCAAAGAGCAGTTGGGAGCGAAGTACTTTCTTAACCAAAAGTGCTATACACATGTGGGTTCTTATTAGGATTTCTTCTCTGCCCAACCTAACTGATGCTTGTTCTAAAGACAATCTACTAAAACACAGGGTCTAAGTCTTGCTCAACTTGAAGTTAGATACAGGACAAAAACTCCTGCTAGTGATATGGGATCTTCCTCCCTTCCTCCCCGCATAACTGTCATCATCTCTAGGCTCCATCAAAGGACACCACATAAAGAAGACTGGCATGTCAAGATCAATCTTTCTCCAGAGACATTCCTTGCCTGAACATTGACTGGCAGTGCATTTGGAAAACTTTACCTCTGAGACCAATTATCTCTGTTCTGCAATGTATTCAGCCTTCACCAGTCTGGCTTCTGGAACCAGCTGCTTTCTATGAGTCCATATATAGATATGGTTTGGTTCACAGATGTGATTATTTAGATGAACTAAAGTTTCTACTTTTTTAAATAAAAATAGGTATTTTTATTAACCCTGCAGGAACACAATCCCTGGGTCCTTTTTCATATTAAGATCATTTTGAAATTCACCCAAATGGATAATTTATTATGAACCCTAGTCTTCAACTTATTACCTAGTCTTAATCATTGAATGGGTGTTGCCTTAGTCAAACTGCTATCTGTTAAATACTTTAGCTTAGAAAGGTCAAGGCCTCTCCAGTCTTCCTGATCTATATCTTGCCATTGATCCCAAATGGCTCTGGAGGAGAAAGTGAGGTTGGTGATTTTGCAAAGCCTTCCCACACTTAAATCTAATTCATGTGCATGTCATGGCATCACCCCCCAATGTCATGGTGCTCTTCAAAAACGAAGGACAAACAACAACAGCAACTTGAAAGAGATACCCGCTCAGGATTCAAACCAATATGGTAACACCTGAACATACACCATCACTACCCTGCTTAATTCTTAGAAGAAGGTAAAGTTAGTAAAAGCCTTCTCAATATGGCACACTGTGTTTAGAACTCATTAAAGAGCTTTGTTCTCCAACTAGATTATCATGTGTGTGTGTGCGTGTATGTTGTGTTATGTTGTGGGTGTTATTCCCACAATTTCTATACTCATTAATCAACAAGAACTATTTTTAAGCACCTGATATGCGCTAGACAATTTTCTAGGCACTGGGGGTCCAAATACAAAGAATAAAACAATGTTTAATTAAGATGAACTATAAACATTCAATTCAACATCCCTTAAGTATGTACAACATACAAAACAAGTAGGATTAGGGAAGATGTAACAGTAAATAAAATGAGTTGCAGTTCTTCAAGAAATTTAGAACCTGGGAAGGAAAATAGCACACACACACACATACAGAGAGAAAAAGAGAAAGAGAGAGAGAAAGAGAGAGAGAGAGAAAGAGAGAGAGAGAGAGAGAGAGAGAGAGAGAGAGAGAGAGAGAGAGAACAAATTATAAAACAAAATATAATGAGATAAATGCATAAGAAAGACATGATCAAGTGTTCTAGGAGCTCAGGAAAAAGACTGTTTTGGTGGCTTTCATTGGGACAAGCCTCCATGTTGCCCTTTATATATTCTAGTTACAAAAATAAATCATTTATTTTTCAAGAACTCAAACTGATAGAGCCTGATAGGAAACAACAAATTATGGAAATCTAATCAATCAGGGCCACAGTTAGCATGAGGATAATGGAGCTTTGCTCTTGAGGAGAAGTGAGATGAGCACATTGTCATGCCTCCTACCCAATCTCCTAGAGGAATAAGGGACAACTGCTCCTGCTAAACTAAGGTACTGGGGGATAAACTGCCCTGTCTTGGCACAACTATTTCCACAGTAGAACTGTTCTCAGTTCTGCATCACCTTTGGAGTAAAATCATTTGAAGGGGAAAGCCTGGTGTAAGAATAGTTCTACTGTGAGTATATTGTGCCAATAAGGGGCAATCCATTGCCCAATGAGTTCAACGGGAGCAATTATACCACACCCCACTCCTGCCCAAGAGACTGTGAAACAAGTTATAGTTAGATATGATTCCCATGAAAAAGAAATTCTGTTTCCTTGCCCCCACCAACATCCTTATCACATATGAATTCGTTGTCATCAATAAAAGTGACATACAACAATAATACTTTCTATTCATATTGATCGTTAAAGGTGAAAGTGCTTTCTTAATTACTGTATATCTTCAAGTTAATTCATCTAATGATCTTTTTAGGTAGAGAGAAGCAAATATTATTCTTATTTTATAGATATGAAGACCAAGAAACTGAGGCACAGTGAGTTCAGGCTAAGTAACTTGGGCAGGCTAGCATGTAGAACAGGAATTCACTCACCCTTATGAACTAACCATTATACTTTTGATTTATTTTTGTGCATTTTATGAATCATGTCAGAATGTACCAGGACAGAAGAAAATGAGAGCCTTGCCCACATGCCCTGTTTACCAAAATGATAGACTTTATATTTTCTTTTGACTTTCTGGTCTCAAAAGTATCAGTTTAATTAATCACAATTTAATTCCTTTCCTATTACATTGAGTTCCAACAATATCAATATATTTATATCTTTGTGTTGTCCAAAAGCAAAGTATGGCTTTATATAGATATATTTGTAGGGTTTTGATACAAAAGAGCAAAAAAGATATTGTTCTCTTTTTTTTTTGGTTTTAAACTTTCTTTGGCTGGCTTTGGCTCCCTCATCTGAATGTCTAATCAGGAAGCCTTCATCCCTCAAGGGTTTTCATTTGGCACTGTTACATAGCAAGCAAGTGTTTTCTTTTTAAAATTTTCGTGACATCAACATAATACCTGATCACGAAATGTCATGGAAAAGGTGAGAAAATTAGCTTCTTGGGGGGTGGGAGAGGGGGTTGGGAAGAGAGTTGAAATATATTATGGGTACCAATTAGCAAAAACCTGGGCTAACTGTGCACTTCAGAAGCAGGATCAAAAAGGAATGGATCTCTACAAAATGGCAGAAATCACTGCTTCCTCAAAATCTTTCATATGGCCATAATGAAAGAAGAGAAGTTTAAACCCTAAAAACAGCATTGTTCAGTGGGAAAACTTGCCCTACTAATACCAATTTAAGCACTGAAGTGTAAGAGAGAATTCTAGCAAGAGAAATGCTTGGTTTCAGATGTCTTGTATTCAGTCTCCGCCAACCCAACCCATCTGCCTGACACTCATTCTTCCACTGGAATTAAGATTCTAATAACTTCAGGATTGCCATGCTGGACCAAACCAGCAGCCAACTTCATCCAGTATAGCTCTATAATGATGGGGTTGAAATAGAAGGCCTCTATGTCCCTTCCAGCTTCAAATCTATGTTGCTGCGATCCTTTATCATCTTTGACAACAGCACTAACAGTCTGTAGGGGCTTCCATTTGTCTTCTCTATTGTCAAATTCCAGAGTTTAGAATGCAACCCAAACATCCCTAAGTTCTTTTAATAATGTTTTGATTTAGGAAGCATTTCAAAGAAACAATGAATAATGAGATTTAACATTTTTGGTGATCATATACATTAAACCCCTTTAAGAATATGTTTCCATGAAAAGAGCATCAAATTTGAAGTTCAAGGACCTGGGTTCAAAACCTGTTTGTGCTCTGGTGAGACCTTGGACAAATCATTTAAGTTATTTGAGCCTCAGTTATCTCACCTATAAATTTAGGATATCTCACTAAGTCCTTCCAGCTTTAAATAATATAATATGATCTGAATCTTTATAAGGCCTAGTTAAGGCCTTATATGCAACATTTACTCAAAATAGTAATTCAAAAGGGTGAATAGATATTTATCCTGGGTCCATTCAGGTAAGAAAATCTTGATTATAGAAAACTCTCATACTGTTTAGAGGAAAGAGTCCTATCTTTTCTGCTTCTCACTGAAAAAGGACATGCTATAACTCTGAAGGATTTGGAGACGTGCAAGTGATCTGGCTAAGATAAGTAGAGGAAAAATACATATTTCCCTCTATCTAAAAAAAAAAAGAAGGAAAGATAGTAAGGAAATTGGAAGGAGTACAGATTGGGTTTAAGTTTGAATAAGTTTTCATTCCAAATTTCTTCAATACTCTGCTCCACTAATAACAAGAGGCACCCTTTTACAAATTAGAAGGGGAGCAACCTGCCCAGATAGACCTTGATCCCAGGTGTCCACATCCTTAGCATTATGCTTTAATTCAGCCTAGTCAGGAAAATGATAAACTAGGCTAAACAGAACACACATTCCTATACCTGACTACCAATGCTTCTTCTGGGCCTGGGAGTAGGGAAGATGTTTAGAGGTCAAGCAGGAGGTAGTTCCTGCAACTAAACAGTTGAAGTCTCCAATGGGAGCAAAGCAACAAGGTAATTAGGCAGAGGATAGGGGAAAGAAGTTGAAGGCTGGCCTTAAGTGAACAGAGGACTTTCCAAGAGACCAAGAGGGTTCACTACTCAGAGGAAAGCAGTCACTCTGAGACTGAAAAGGTTTCTTAATCTGGTAGAAAACATTTAGCTTCCCCATATCTCATTCATCTCATCTGCCTGGTCAGCTGATCACAGGTGACATAGATGGAACCAATGGCAGGACCTTGACAAAGAAATGATGGTGGAAATGGAAAACCATGGGGGATGGACAGGGTAACAGAAAATGATGATCCAGAAAAAAAGACATATGGCAGAAGGGTGAAGAGCACAGAGCTGAAGCAGGAAATATGACAGCTGCCTCTATTTGTCAATAATAATAGTAACCATTCTTTCTATATCCCTAACCCTTTACATATATTATCTCATGTTTGCCTTATAATGACCCTGTGAAATAGGTATTACTCTCTCCAGGGGTATAGTCAGGCTCAAAGGAGATAATAGATGTAAAGCACTTTATAAATATTAAAGTACCATATATTACATGTTGCGGTTGTATTATTATTATTAGCCTATAGTCACCAGACCTGCATTCTGGTAGTGATTTCATTTGCAGAGCCTTCTACTGCACTCTTTCTGAACTCAAACAATATTTAAAGAACAATGGGGTGTATTGATAAATTGTTAACAAGTCTCTCAAGAAATGAAAAATGCGCGATTTAATCTGTGTCATTAATACTTTCTTGAGTCTAGACAATGAATTAAACAATAAATCAAGCCTTGATTTGCAGGATTGCTAACTTCTGATCTATAATTGCTCGCAATGAAATTTTAACAAACTGCCCTCTGGGGGGAGGGGGCAGTGGAGCCAAGATGGTGGCTAGAAAATGGACTCACTTAAGCTCTCCCCTAAATTCCTCCCAACACCTATAAAAAAAAGGCTCTGAACAAATTCGAGAGCTGTGGAACCGATGAAATAACAGAGGGAAGCAGGTCTCCAGCCCAGGACTGCCTGGATGGTCTCTGGGAAGCGTCATTGCACCATACTGGGAGCAGAGCAGAGCCCAGCATGGACCACACCAGGAACAACTAGGCCAGGAATAGATCAGGCAGAGCAGGCCTTAGGGCCATGAATCACTGAACTGTAGTAGTTACCAGACTTCCCAACCCACAAACACTAAAGACAACTTAGCAGGTCAGTGGGAAAACAGCTGGATCTGGGTAAGAGAAGTGCACACTCCAGCCCCAGTGCTGGGGTGGCAGAGATGGTGCTATGGTGGGCTCCAGCCACAGCTGCTTCCAGCCTCAGGCCCACCCTGTGGAAGGAATCAAGGGGCGGATCAGAGGAGGCCTGCAGGGAGCACTTTGCTGGTGCAAAGGCAGGATTCTCCTGCTTTGCCCTGCTTGGATCTGGATCATGGTCCTGGTTGGCAGTTCTTGGGAGAGGAGGAGTGCTGGTGTGACAGAGCTTGCTGTGTAGAAGTAGCTCAGAAAAGACCAGTGCAAGACTCCTGAAGCTTGGGACAAAGCACTCTCCACTCTGAAGGCAGTCATACCCTGACAAAAAGCTCAAGGGTTAAGTTGTTGGCTGGGAACATGAGCAAGCAGCATAAAAGGACTCAGACTATAGAATCTTTTTTTCGTGACAAAGAAGATCAAAAGATACAGCCAAAAGAAGTCAACAAAGTCAAAGAGCCCACATCAAAAGTGTACAAGAAAAATATGAATTGGTCTTAGGCCATAGAAAAGCTCAAAAAGGATTTGGAAAAGCAAGTAAGAGAGTAAGAGAAGTAGAGGAAAAATTAGGAAGAGAAATGAGAGTGATGCAAGAAAATCATGAAAAACAAGTCAATGACTTGCTAAAGGAGACCCCCAAAAAACTGAAGAAAATAACACCTTAGAAGATAGACTAATCCAAATGGTAAAAGAGCTCTAAAAAGCCAATTAGGAGAAGAATGCCTTAAAAGGCAGAAATAGCCAAATGGAAAAGGAGATCCAAAGGACCACTGAAGAAAATACTACCTTAAAAATTAGAATGGAGCAAGTGACTTTATGAGAAATCAAGAAACTATAAGACAGAACCAAAAGAATGAACAAATAGAAGACAATATGAAATATCTCATTGGAAAAACCAACGACCTGGAGAATAGATCCAGGAGAGATAATTTAAAAATTATTGGACTACATGAAAGCCATGATCAAAAAAAGAGCCTAGATATCATCTTTCAAGAAATTATCAAGGAAAACCATCCTGATATTCTAGAACCAGAGGGTAAAATAGAAATTGAAAGAATCCACTGATTGCCTCTCGAAAAAGATCCCCAAAATTGCAGCCAAATTCCAGAGCTCCCA
>JAQQSZ010020223.1:0-10189 GCA_028646595.1 Phalanger gymnotis
GAGACCCCCCAAAAAACTGAAGAAAATAACACCTTTAAAAATACACTAACCCAAATGGCCAAAGAGTTCAAAAAAGGCAATGAGGAGAATAATGCCTTGAAAGGCAGAATTAGCCAAATGGAAAAGGAGGTCCAAAAGACCACTGAAGAAAATAGCACCTTAAAAATTAGATTGGAGCAAGTCGAACTTAGTGAATTTATGAGAAATCAGGATATTATAATACAGAACCAAAGGAATGAAAAAATAGAAGACAATGTGAACTATCTCATTGGAAAAACCACTGACCTGGAGAATAGATCCAGGAGAGATAATTTAAAAAAAAAGTACTGGACTACCTGAAAGCCATGATAAAAAAAAAAGAGCCTAGACATCATCCTTCAAGATATTATCAAGGAAAATTGCCCAGATATTCTAGAGCCAGAGGGTAAAATAGAAATGGAAAGAATCCACCTATTGCCTCTTGAAAAAGATCCCAAAAAGAAAACTCATAGGAATATTGTAGCCAAATTCCAGAGTTCCTAGATCAAGGAGAAAATACTGCAACCAGCCAGAAAGAAACAATTTGAGTATTGTGGAAACACAATCAGGACAACACAAGATCTAGCAGCTTCTACATTAATGGATCTAAGGGCTTGGACTATGATATTCTGGAGGACAAAGGAGCTAGGATTAAAATCAAGGATCACCTACCCAGCAAAACTGAGTATCATGCTCCAAGGCAAAATATATATTTTCAAGAAAATAGAGCATTTTCAAGCTTTCTCAATGAAAAAACCAGAACTGAATAGAAAATTTGACTTTCAAGTATAAGAATTAAGAGAAGCATGAAAAGGTAAACAAGAAAGAGAAATCATAAAGGACTTACTAAAGTTGAACTGTTTTGTTTACATTCCTACATGGAAAGATGATGTGTGTGATTCATGAGACCTTTCTCATTATTAGGGTATTGGAAGGGAATATACATATATATATATAGACAGAGGACACAGGGTGAGTTGAATATGAAGGGATGATATCTATAAAAATAAAATAAAATTAAGGCATGAGAGAGGAATATATTGAGAGAGGGAGAAAGGCAGAGATAGAATGGGGTAAAATATCTCCCATAAAGTAGCAAGAAAAAGCAGTTCATCGAAAGGGAAGAGGGGGCAGGTGAGGGGGGAATGAGTGAATCTTGCTCTCATTGAATTTGACCTGAGGAGAGAATAACATATACACTCAATTGGGTATCTTACCCCACAGGAAAGTAGGGAGAAGGGGATAAAAAGTGGGGGGAAGATAGAAGGGAGGGAAGATAGGGAGAGGAGGCAATCAAAAGCAAACCCTTTTCAAAAGGGACAGGGTCAAGGGAGAAAATTGAATAAAAGGGCACAGGATAGGATGGAGGGAAATATAGTTAGTCTTTCACAATGTGATTTTTGTAGAAGTGTTATAATGATACATGTATGGCCTATGTTAAATTGCTTGCCTTCCTAGGGTGGGTGGGAAGGGAAGAGGAGAGAGAATTTGGAACTCAGTTTTAAAAGCAGATGTTACAAAAAAGTTGTTTTTGCATGCATGATATATAGGGAATGGGGCACAGAAATCTATCTTGCCCAGAAGAAAGTAAGGGGAAAGGAGATGGGGGGAATGGGGTGACAGAAGGGAATGCTGACTGGGGAATGGGGCAATCAGAATATACGCCATCTTGTAGTGGGTGGAGGGTAGAAATGAGGAGAAAATTTGTCACTCAAAATCTTGTAGAAATCAATGTTGAAAACTAAAATATTAAATAATAAAATATGAAAAAAAGAAAATGAGAAACAGAATTAAATGACTTGCCACTGTCACACAACTTATAAGTGTCTGAGTCCACATTTGAACTCAAGAAGATGAGTCTTCCTGACTTCAGGCCCAGCACTCTTTCCACTGTGCTACCTAGCTGCCCTATTGTTGATGCATAGATGAATACAAAAGTGAAACTTTCCCTGAAGAAACTTAAATTCTAACATAGAGAGAAAACACATAACTTGAGGCTCTATACTTTCACAACTTTTTCTCACCTTGTTGCTTTCCCAGAGATGAATACTTTTACATCTCTGCCTCCAGATGTTAGGATATCTTTGAGGGTATAGAGGTGATTTTCTCTAAGCTGATGGCTTATCTTCCCATTGTTACATTCTCTCCTTTCTTGATCCCCAGTAATTAGCACCCCAGTTCTAATTAAACAAAAATCAATTACCATTTACAGAAGCATATTTGCTGAGGAGATATATTAACAACTGAAGTTACAATCATTTTCCCCAGAACAAGGGGTACACTCTCCTCTTTGCCACCTTGGTTCCTGGGGAGAGTGGGCTCAAAGAAGGTTCTGTATAGCACTTGGCCCACCAAGATCACTTCACAATTCAGTAAATCCAATGGAAGAATAATTGGTTATTTTCTTCGTGTTTTTTTTTGTTTTCCTCATTATGTAGATTCACAATCTCTTTGGCTATTTTAAAAATATTTAGTAATATTCAGTTTTCAAATTCATCATAGTCCTTAGGGATGCATGGATGTCTTGTATGCCACAATAAGAAGCAGAGTAATACTTCAGTGAAGGCTATGTAGTTTATGCTTATTCATCCATTTATTTTGCAAAAAAAATTCAGTTTAGTTCAATTAATTAATATTTACTGTATGGAAGCCCCTGTGCTAGCTGCTGGGGACATAAAATATGAAATCCACACTGAATCTTGCTTACTAGTTGCTTATAGTAGACTGGGGGAATGGAAGAGACATGACATACACACAAGTAAGATTTTGGATACAAGGCATTGCTAAAAACAAAAGAAAACTAAAAGATAATTACAAGAGAATTTTCTATCACTTTCTACTACTAGTAAGAATTAGGGGAGGCTTAATATTACAGACTCAAAAAGAATCAGAGTAGAGGAATGTATTATTAATGTATTTTTGCTTAATGGGAAGAGCTTTCCCATCCATTAATAGGCCAAGAGACCTGTTTAAGTCACATGGAAGCCTAAGTCACATGAGTTTGAGTCATATGAGCCTGAGTCACAAGGGTTGTGATGCCTTCTGACACTGAAGAAGTGTATATATATATATACTCGAAGGCTGGCGTTTTGCTTTGGGGCTCTCTCATTGGAAGAGTGTTTGTGTGATGTAGCCAGATGAGACTCTGTGTATCCATTAAGGAGGCCCCTGCCATTGAAAATCCGGATGTTGTTGCGCCTCTCTCTGGTCACTATGTATGTATTTCTTTTGGTCAGACAGGTGGGGGGTGTTGTCTGTTGATCTTTACTGTTTGTATTTGCTTTGTTTATATAATTTCTGCTTGTAATTTCTGTTTCCATTTTTTCTGAAGTTCAGGATGCTGACTTTTCCCCTGAACTAAGTGAATGATATATGTACATATATATGTATAGGTTATATATGCATATATATAACCTATACATATATATATATATGTATGTTTGATTAAAGATTGTTGACCTCTTCAAAGTTGCTTTCCTTTAGAAAAACAAATCAAAGATCCTATACTAGCAGCCCTCCTCTGTGCTGGTGTTATTGATCTTATACATGCACAGCACCTGCAAGTAACATTGTTGTTACAAGGAGGTGAACCTTGAGTTGTGGTTTGAAGAATGAATACTTTCAACAAGTTTTGAAGAAAGAAAGAACAAAAAAGTATTTACTAAACACTTACTATGTTCCAGGGACCATGCTAAATGGTTTACAAATAGTATCTTATTTGTTCTTCATGACTTTGGGAAGTGGTTGCTATATTTACCCTCATTTTACAGTTGAAGAAACTGAGACAGTCCCTTGTGGTATTTCAGGCATGAGAGATAGGTCATGTAGATTCATTGAGGCAGGATATGGCAAGACAAGATGTAGGAATAGCTAATTGTCCAATTTGGATCACATGGAGGGTATATGAAGGAGAAGACTGAAGGAGGGTGCTTGTGTATCTACTGCATATAAGACTGACACATAGTGGTGAAAATGACCATCTTTGCTTCACCCTTGATGTTATTGGGAAAAGATTTAGCTTATCGCCATTACAGACAATGCTTGCTGATGGTTTTAAATAGATGACTGCTTATCATTTTATGGAATACTCCCTTTATTCCTGTGGTGGTTAAAAAAGAAATTTAACACAGGGTCTCTGAGGAAGCAAGTTAGCAATAACAACTAATTAGTCAAAGTTGAGACATAGGATCAAGGACGTAGATCTGCAGGAGAGACCTTCTATTCCAGTCGTTTCATTTTATAGATGAGGTAATCTGGAGTTCATAAAGGTTAAGTGATTTGCTAAGGTCACACAAGTAGTGACAGAGGTAGATTAAAAGCCAAATCTCAGAACTTCAGAGTCAGGATGTTCCTCCAATGAACTATAAGTTAAATACTCAGAAGTGGAAAAAACCCTCTAATTTCACTTAGGATACATCAGTTAAGGTCTTATGGAGGAAGTGGCTTACTATCTGGGTAGTGTCTGGTGCCCTGCTGGCACTGTGGGAATGAAAGTGGTAGGAAGATGCAGGTGTTTGCTTTTGCATAGAAAGGCTTTTTCCTCACTTCTAGTCTTTTCAGGGATCACCATGCTGTTAAATCTGGATATCACCTCCCTCCCTCTGCCTTCTCTCCACTCTGATTGAAGGTCTGGAGGATAGAGTACAAACTCCTCCCCTAAAAAGCCAGTTTGCTCCATATTTTTTTTTATTATTTTATTCCCCCCATAATATGTCAAGATGATTTTTAGCATTCATTTTTATAAGATTTTGAGTTCTAAATTTTTCTCTTTTTACCCTCCCCACTTTAGAAAATGCCAGGCTATTTGATATAGAATATACACATACGATAATGTAAAACATATTTCCATGTTAGTCACAGTTGTGAAAGAAGAAAAAGATCAAAAGGAAACAAACAAACAAAAAGTAATGAAGAAAATATGCTTAGATCTGTTCTTTATTTGGATATAGAAAGCATTTTCCTTCGTGAGTCCTTTGTACTTGTCTTGGATTGTGTTGCTGAGAAGAGCTAAGTCTATCAAAGTTGGTCATCGCACAGAATTTCTGATACTGTGCATAATGTTATCCTGGTCCTGCTCATTTCACTGCATCAGTTTGTAAAAGTCTTTCCAGGGTTGTCTGAAATCTGCCTGTTCTTCATTTCTTATTACACAATAGCATTCCATTACATTTATATACCATAGCTTCTTCAGCCATTCCCTAATTGATTGGCATCCCCTCAATTTCCAATGTTTGCCACCACAAAAAGGACTGCTATAAATATTATTGCACATATAGGTCCTTTTCCCTTTCTGCAATCTCTTTGGGATACAGACCTAGTAGTGGAATTGTTCTATCAAAGAGCATACACAGTTTGGTTGCCCTTTGGATGTAGTTTCAAATTCCTCTCTAGAGGGGTTGGATTAGTTCTCAACTCCACGAGCAGTGCATTAGTGTCCCAATTTTCCCACATCTTCTCCAACATTTATCATTTTCTTTTTTAGTCTTATTAGCCAATCTCATAGGTTTGAGGTAGTAACTCAGATTATTTTAATTTGAATTTCTCCAATCAAAAGTGATTCAGAACACTTTTTATATGCTTATAGATAGTTTTGGTTTCTTTATTTGAAACCTGCCTATTCATACCTGCCTTTGACCATTTCTCAATTGGGAAATGACTTATATTCTTATAAATCTGACTTATTTCTCTATAAATTTTAGAAATGATGCATTTACCAGAGACATTTGCTGTTAAAATTGTTTCCTAGCATTCTGCTGACCTTTTAATCTTGGTTGCATTGGTTTTTGTATTGTACAATTTTGCATTGTACAAAACTTCTTGATTTTAATATTATTTAATTTAATATAATCAAAATGATCTATTTTACATTTTGTAATTCTCTCTATCTCTTTTTTGGTCATGAATTCTTCCCTTCCTCATAGATCTTACAGTTAGACTATTCTTTGCTCTTCTAATTTGCTTATGGTGTCACCCTTTATGTCTAAATCATGCACCAATTTTGACCCTATCTCGGTATACGGTGTGAGATATTGTTCTATACCTAGTTTACATCCTATTGTTTTCCATTTTTCCCAGCAGGTTTTGTCAAATAATGAGTTCTTAGGCCAAAGGCTGGTGTCTTTGGGTTTATCAAACACTAGATTACTATGGTCATTGACAGTCTACTGTGTCTTGTGTATCAAATAGATTCTACTCATCTACCAGTATATTTCTTAGCCAGTACCAGATAGTTTTTATGATTAATGCTTTATAAAATTGTTTGAAATCTGGTATTCCTAGATAACCTTCCATTGTATTTGTTTCATTAATTTCCCTGATATTTTTGACCTTTTATTCTTCCAGATGAATTTTGTTATTTTTTCTATCTCTATCAAATAATTTTTGGCAGTTTGGTTGGTATGGCAATGAATATGTAAATTAGCTTAGGCAGAATTGCCATTTTTATCACATTGGCTTGTCCTACCTATGAAAAATCAATATTTTCCAGTTGTTTAGATTTGACTTTATTTGTGTGAAATGTGTTTTATAACTGTGTTCATATAGTTCCTGGGTTTGTCTTTGCAGGTAGACTACCAAGTATTTTATATTGCCTACAGTTATTTTAAATGAAATTTGTCTTTCTGTCTTTTGCTGCTGGGCTTTGTTGATTATATGAAGAAATGCTGATGATTTATATGGGTTTATCTTATATCCCTGCAACTTTGCTAAAGTTGTTAATTACTTCAGGTCATTTTTAGTTGATGTTCTAGGATTTTCTAAGTATCACATCATATCATTTGCAAAGAGTGATAGATTTATTGATTGCCTATTTGCCTGTTGCCTCATCGCCAATTCTAAGTCCTTTGATTTCTTTTTCTCTTATTGCTATAGCTAACATTTCTAGCACTCTATTGAATAATAGTGTGTAGTAGGAAGGCCGAATTTATAATCTCAAATATAATCATGTATATGTTTGAATGGTTCGAAAAGTAGAAAGCAACAAAACATTTATATAAGCCCCACAGCAACAGATCCATGAACCAGCCTCCCCATTCCAATATCTTGATCATAAAACCCCAGGCCCAATAAGCCCGCCTCACAAGAGTAACCAGGAGGCCACAGAAAAGCATGATAACATTAAACCACATATTCACTGGCCTCAAGCCCTTGCTCGTACTCCTGGGTCCACACAGGTCGGCTCCTGCTTTGGCTTTTATTTTTTCAGCTTCAGCTGTAGTTGTCTCTTAGCTAGCCTCTCCTCACTGAGCCTCTGGTGTCCTCAAGCCGCCTCAACGACTGTTGGTTCCCGAGTTGGCCCCTCTTAAGTTATTACCACTCAGGTTTCACACCTGATAGGGCTTTGGGCCTGGGGCTTAGCACTTAACAGTTGAAAGTACTTTTGCTCAAAATAAAACAAAAGCCAAACTCCTCAAGTGCTAAGGAGCCCATTTTGCCTTATCGACACATAGTGGTGAAAATGGGTATCTTTGCTTCACCCTTGATGTTATTGGGAAAGGATTTAGCTTATGGCCATTACGGACAATGCTTCCTGATGGTTTTAAGTAGATAACTGCTTATCATTTTATGGAATACTCCCTTTATTCCTGTGCTTCCTATTGTTTTTAGTAGTATTTTGTCAAAAGTTTTTTCAACATCTATTGAGATAATCATATGACTTTGGTTGATTTTGCTATCGACATGGTCAATTATGTTGATAGTTTTCCTAATGTTGAACCAACCCTGCATTCCTAGTACTCAATCCCACATAGTCATTATTTGATATGTTGCTGTAATCATCTTGCTGGTATTTTTTTTCAAGATTTTCATTGATATTCGTTAGAGAAGTTGGTCTATAATTTTCTTTCTCTCTTTTAGCTCCTTGTGGCTTAGATATCGGCACCATATTTGTGTCACAAAAGGAGTTTGATAAGACTCCTTTGTCTATTTTTCCAAATAGTTCATATAGTATTGGATTTAATTGTTCTTTAAATGTTTTGTAGAATTCGCTTGTGAACCCAACTGTTCCTGGGGATTTTTCCTTATGGAGTTCATTAATGGTTTGTCCAATTTTTTTCTAAGATGGGTTTATTTAGGCATTCTATTTCCTTATCTGCAATCTGGGTAATTTATATTTTCATAAATATTCATTGTTTTCCTTTAGATTGTCAGATTTGTTAGCATATATGAGCACATATATGCAAAATATTTCCTAGCGATTGCTTTAATTTCCTCTTCATTGATGACAATTTCACCCTTTTCATTTTCAGTACTGGACATGTGGTCTTCTTCTTCTTCTTTGAATCAAATTAACCAGGTTTATGTATCTTATAGTTTTTTTTTCACAAAACCAGTTCCTATATTTATTAACTCAATAGTTTTTTTTTAAACCTTCAGTCTTGTTAATCTCACCTTTGATTTTTAGGATTTCCAATTTGACGCCAAATTGGATATTTTTAACTTGTTCTTTTTCTGGCTTTTTTAGTTGCACACCCAGTTCCTGATTTGTTCTTTTTCTATGCAGTTGATGTAAGAATTTAGAGAAATTCATTTTCCCTTAAGTATTGCTTTTGCTGAATCCCATAAATTTTGGTGTGTTATCTCATTCTCTTTGATGAAATTATTGATTGTTTCTATGATTTGTTCTTTGACCCACTTATTCTTTAGGATAAGATTATTTAGTTTCCAATTAATTTTTAATCTATCTTTCCATTGCCCTTTGTCAAATGTAATTTTATTTCATTATAATACATAAAGAATGCTTTTAGTATATTTGCCTTTTGATATTGAGGCTTTCATGCCATAATACATGGTCAAATTTTGTGTAGGTGTCATATGTTGCTAAGAAAAAGGTATATTATTTTTGTTCCCATTCAGTTTTCTCCAAAGGTCTGTCATATGTAACTTTTCTAGTATTCTATTTACCATCTTATTTTATTTCTTGTTTGTTTTTTGATTGCACTTATTGGGTTCTGAGAGGGGACAGCTGATATCCCTCACTAATATAGTTTTGCTGTCTATTTCTTGCTATAACTCACTTAAATTCTCTTCTAAAATTGGGATGCCATACCACTTGGTACATACATATTTAGTTTTCATATGGCTTCACTGTCCATGGTACCCTTTTAGCAAGATATAGTTTCCTTCCTTATTTTTGTTAATTTGGTCTATTTTTGCTTTTGCTTTGTTTGAGATCAGGATTGCTATCCTTGCTTTTTTCTACTTCAGCTGAAGCATAACGGATTCTGCTCTAGGTCTGTATCCTTACTCTGTGTGTCTCTCTGCTTCAAGTGTGTTTCTTATAAACAACATGTTGTAGGATTCTGGTTTTTGATCCATTCTGCTAATCTCTTCCATTTCACTGGAGAGTTCCTCCTATTCACATCCATTGTTATGACTACTAAATATGTATTTCCCTCCATTCTATTTTTCCTCTTGTTTGTCTTCTCTCTCCTTTCACCCTTTCCTTCTCACCAGTGTTTTGCTTTGGTCTCCTGTTTTTTTGTCCTATCCCCTTTACTTACTCTTCTCCCCTCCTACTTCACAGTCAGGTAAGATAGATTTCTGTATTCAACTGATTGTGTATATTCTTCCTTCTTTGAATCAATTTTGATGAGATTAAGGCTGAAGCTTTGCTCATCGCCCACCCTCCTGTTGTGGTTTTGACAAAAACTGTTGAGGTTTAGGCTCTGCCCACCCAGAGATGCCAAAAACTGTTGCAGTTTCATGATGTGTTGTGGTAGAACTGTCTCAAAGAATTCAGTCACCTCACCTCTAATCCAAGTATAGGCATTTATTGAGATTGACCCCTCTCCTGAAGTAGACTAAGTTCCAAGAGGAACCAGCAACTTCAGAGGAAGCAAGATGGATTTTTATAGGGTAAAGATGCAATCACATAACAAAAATTGTGTATATTAAAAAGGCAGGAGGTGGGGCAGAGCCAAGATGGTGTCTGGAAAGCAGGGGCTAGTGTGAGCTCCCTGTCAAGTCCCTCCAAAAACCTATAAAAATGGCTTTGAACCAATTCTAGAACTGCAGAACCCACAAAACAGCATAGGGAAGCAGGGCTCTAGCCCAGCACAGCCTGGATGGTCTCTGGGCTATCCCACACGGAGCTGGGGGCAGAGGGGAGCGGAGCTGAGCAGAGCAGAGCCCAGCGTGGGTGGCGTGGACCAACAAGACCAGGAGCCGGGTG
>JAQQSZ010020224.1:0-10189 GCA_028646595.1 Phalanger gymnotis
ATACTAGTGTTGTAGATCATGCTAGTTACCATGGATGAAAATCTTACTTTTCTGCACTCCACATGCTTTAGGTCCAGACTAACTTGGTAGCTTATGATTTCCAAGCCCAACCTACCAATAATGAAGTAATGAGCTTTGTAGTTTGAGTTCTAAAAAGCAACAGGAAAAGAGTAGATCTAAAGATTCTTTCTTACCCTCATGCCTATTTATTTTGGCCTGATGCTCAGAAGGGTCTAGCCATCTAAAAATCTACATGCCTCATTTCCCAAATAAGGTAACAAAATCGATCTGGCCAGAAAGCTTCTGCATGTTCTGAGGAGTAAAGTCTTTGTTCTGTCAATTTTTAGGACTTAATCTAGTAGGCCATGTTCCCTTTCCAATTTATCCTCTCTATACTCTCTCATATCCTTCCCTCTACTACAACCTGAATACTCAAACCAGAGAAATGAAAATTATAAGTTCTTGGACACACGTACAGAGGTTTTATTTTACATTTAAGGAATGAATGGGAAAAGTAAAGACAAAAAGAAAAAAGGAAGATCAGAACACAGTAGAGAATATTAAGATGCAGAATGTCAGATCCCTAGTAAACGGGCTATCTATGCTATCACCTCATTTATCTAGCCCTTGAGTACAAGAATGCCAAAAAGAAAATTCTAAAAATTCATAAATTTTTGGGCCAATAAAGACAGCATTCCAGAAATAATCTTGAAAACAATGGTCAGTCTATGGTATTCCCAAGATTCTGAGATGTAGACAAAATAAATGTGCAGAGAAGCAGGGTATCAGTAAATATTCCAGTACCCGCACAGCCTTCAAATGCAACAAATATCTCAGGAGATTAGTTTCACTGTTTCAATAATGGTCACAGAAATATTACAGATTAATGTTCCCTTTAGAGGTAGCAGACTTCGCTATGTAGGGAAGAAATAAATACTTAACATAGGCTTATGAAAAAGCAACATAACAAATGCTGAAATAATTTAGATTTTGCTCTATACAACTACTGGAGGAAAATGGGATGCATGAAGGTAGATGCCATACCTCAGAACCATACTGCAGCAATTAATTCTTCCGGTTTTTATTACTAATCTATTGGGCACTTTACTATTTCCCCTTAAATGCACATGATATGAACGATGAAGTGGCAGAAAGCAAAAGAATAAAATTTCAAATGCTAGCATTTTCTTATATTTTGGAGAATAATTTCAATAAACTTGCAGTTTCCATCCCCATCTTCTTCCTTATGTATTTCACCTGACACCTTAAGACAACCTACATCTTGCTACAGATTCAGAATAAACACCAGCAGTTCTTGTTCTAAGAGAAATATTCACCATAGGAGAGATTAAGTGACTTAAGTAAATGCATAGAGAAAACTTGTTCAACTTTAGGAATTGGTGAGAATGACTGATAAGACATATGAATTAATACCGTTGGGAAAACACATCTGATACAGCATTAACAAAAAAAAAGCCACAACCTTTTCCAAGAGATCTAGGAGACAAAGTGTTAATACCTGCATCTTTCTGGGGAGTCTTCTCTATCTTTCCTGCGGAACTTGCTGATGGTGTCATCAATTGTGCTTCCAATTTTATCACTCAGTTCACCTAATTTATCACTGAATGGAAAAGCACTCTTGTTTTTATCCCATTCCTCATCCCATTTTGACTTTGGTTCAGGATCGTACCTTTCACCTATATGATGCATTAAAAACACAAGTAAAGCTAAGGATGTTAAATTCAAAAAGATGCCTGCAGTTCTAATTTCTGAAGCTTTTCCTTCTACAAAACAGTTTTCAAAGCAAAACTGAAAGCTCCCACCGTGCTGAATCAACACAATTACAGCAAGGCACAGCATGTAATGCCAGTCATTAAGTGGCAGGAATGCAGATTCAAAAGCTTTTGTTTATGAAAACTTCCACAGCCTTAATGCCCAGCCCAGCACATCAAGAAGTTCTTAAATGCTACTGAAAGGATCACCACAAGATAGAAAAATCAAACACGATGATAACAAGAAAATCAGAGATAGAAAAAAAAATTAATGGTCATTTAAAGAAAAACATTTTAAGTTTTTTGGAAGATATTATGATGTTTTAATGCTATGAATATTTATGAACTACCATAGTACTCCAAAGCCTATAACAGACAAGAGATAAGTATGTAATTTTGCCTTATTAACTCTTATATTAGAATACATCATGAAGAAAACCTAAAACATCATTAAACAAAAATCAAATTTCAGAAAAGAATGGAAAGGAAATGAACACAACAAACATTTGAAATAAATAATATGAACTGATGCTAAAACATTACTTTCCAACTGGTTACACATATGTTTTCAGCAGTTACAAAACCACTGACAGCAATTTTGTAGATTCAAATGAAATAAAACAAATTCTCATTACCAGAATTACCTATTTTCTAATATATCAAAGAAACTTAATAAGAGTTCTTTGCTTTAAATGGCAACATCATCTAGTAGGGAGAACAATTTTGTCCCAAACTTCTCTACTGTGTAATCGGGGTCAGCAGTAGCTAGTCAGTGGAAATAAATTTTTGCCACTACCAGTTGCACAGCATAGAACCAATATGACTAACAAAAATGACTTTGGGGTGAATGTAAACTAAACAGTTAAAAACAGCACATCACTTGATCAACTACACACATAGTTCAAACACACACTTGGACTTGCACTACTTAGGGACCATCTGCTTGAACTGTAGGAAGCAGGGAGTGAACAAGCCTGGGATCATAATTTCAAGAATTTCACTTTTAGTCTGGTTATCTGGTGACCTCAGAGAGAAATGGGGAAGAACAGTATTAAGTATCATTCAGTTAGCTGGGGGTGTACTCTTACATACATGTCCAGAATGAACTTAGGAAAAAGTGGGAATAGGCTATGAGGTGAAATATGACATGGAAGAAAAAAGGGGGGTGGAGTGGGGTAATCTCAGAGTGGACTAAGGAAAAGAGTACTAAAAGGGATGGAGTAATTTACTAATTAAAAATGATGAACTCTGGAATAAACTAGCATTAACTATAACAGAGTTCTTTCAATAATGGTTTCTCGGTCTAAGAATAAAGATTGTGTCAGGTGCTTCTGGAACAGACCAACATTATTTAAATACGGCCCAACAGTATTTGAAAATAAAAGTGCTATGCTTACAATAATACCTAAACATTAAAAGAACATTTTTGAAAGCCTAGAAATACTCCAATTTAAAAGGAGTAACTATATTCATGCTATCCAGATGAAAGTGAATCTCGCCAGGTTTATCTCTTCAATATTAGGAATATTTTCCAACAATGATGTACAATCATAAGCAAAATTTAGATTAGATTAGGAAAACAAAAATTGTAACAGAAAAAATGATTATAGATGATATACAAAGTCATTATACAAAAATTACTGAATAGTAGTGATAACACCATCTCACAGAAAACAACTCTCATTACGTGAGAAACGGCTATTTGAGTCTCTGGGCTACATTAATGACAATATCAAAAATTTTGAAAGCACAAAAACACGACAGAAATGATTAAAACCTGCAACTATACATGTTATTGTAATAGAAAGTAGCTCATTATGACCCTTTAAATGCTTCACATTTCAAAGGTATCTTAAAGTTCTAAATTCTATGATCTTAAGTTTTCTATCACTACAAGATACACTTATCTGATTATATCAACAGCGAGGAGAAATATATGCATAGATAGTCTGTAAATATGTTGAAAAACATGATACGAAATTTTTAAAAAAAGAAATAATTAGTGCTCCTAAACTATTCTGCTAAAAATGAAGTACACAGCTATTTTGCTAAACGAAATTTTAAAATTAGATTCCTGATGATGTGCTTTAATTTTAAGTAAAATAATCAGTACTGTTCAAGAATTGCTCTTCATGTTATGTTTCTATTAATATAAAATTTTTCAGATTTTAGGAATATTCCTGGATTTCAGGAATATTTATGTTCGATTATTTTTTTTTCCTCTGTGGGAACAGAATATAAGAAATTCTTCATGTTTCCATACGTAAGGTGTTAACATACTTTTGTACAAGTTTTCTACACACCAGCAAATCCAAACTTGCATGTGAGTATGAGTATGAAACCATGTGTCCATGTTTGTGGGCTTCCCACAAGATCAGAGGATTACTGGAGCCCCATAGCATAGTATAAGCTCAATAGAATATACAAAGAAGAGCTATCCTTATTGTACATTTATTACAAACATAAGTTGGCCCACTTTAAGGGTCCTGTTTTAAATACATTATATTCTAGCTTGTTCAGAAGAAGTTGCAATGAAAAACATAAGTGAGCAAGTCCACTAGAACCATTCTAATTCATGTAAACTTGAAGCTATGTTAGGTAGTAGTAGTGAAACAGTATATGACCACAAGCCAAATGGCTACTGGGGACCTGAATTCAGTTATTTCACTGCCTGTGGGAGAAATGTGCTCTGCACTGTTTAAGGAAAAGACTAGTTATAAAGCTAGATTAAAACTTAGAGGACAACTCATCATCAGTCACCTTTTCTTGGTCAAAGGCAGTTTAAGAGTTGAGACATGCAGCCTCTGCAACAAAGTATAAATTTCCAACAAGAACTACACTGTTAATACACCAGACTTTTTTTCATTGTTGTGGTTTGTTTCAAAGTTAAACTTTAGAAAATAGATACCAAAGAAACAGAAATTCTTTAATATGCTCAACAACTATCTTTTTGCAGGCACATTTCCTAATGATGTTACAGAATATACAATCAGTTGATTACTAAAAATGCAACCTTAATATATTAAACCTTGAGAGGCAGACTGGATGATGCCCAGGATTCATCAGCTATAAATTTAAAAAGTCATTCAAAGTGTAATATTCTACAGAGTCCTAAATAATTGGGCTTTGGTCTCCAGTACTTCATTGGTTTTGCAGTACGTCCCAAGGGTCAACTAAATGCTTCTGAATGTTCTTTGCCCACTACTCACCATATCTGAACCCTCCAACACTATCTGAAGAAACCCCAACATATTTGTCTTTGTTCTTCTTTGCCTTCTTTCTCTCTTCTCGAAGTCTATCATCATCCTGGGCAAATTCTACCATTTCTTTCACCTTTTGGCGTATATTTACACCTTGGTCCTTTCCATTTTCATCTGTATATGTGAAAGAGAAGAATGTAGCTAACAAAAACCAAGTCACAAGAAAAAAAAATCATGAACCAAAATCCTACTAAAGACAACCGTCTACTATAATATTCTTATAAAAATAAATAAAAGGTTAACAGCACCATTTCAATTTTAACTGTCCGCCCTTCTACAAATTCTAAGACAGCCTTAAAATATTTCGGCTTCAAGTATCTTTATAAGAAGTGTCTGATTTGCTAAAAATAACTACATGGTAGTAACACTATGAAACAATAGCTCATAACTAAATGCCAGTTTGCTTTTCCCTTATGTTTAAACAAAAAAAAATACTTTAAGCACTTAAAAAAAAGTGTTTCTATTCCTTGGTTTCATTAGTAGTTTTGGAAAATATTAATTACTACAGACTTTGTTTAAAGACTGAATTTTTAAAATGCCTTCAACTGGGGCACACTACAAACTGAAATCTGCTTCACTCTCTAGCCTCTTTCACATTCAAAACACACACTGGCCTTGCTGCCTTTGCACAGTAAATATTATTTGGTGGGAGGAAAAAACCCCAGCTTCAAACAGATGTGTGTGTTTTGGAGCTCTAACCTTTTCTTCCCATATGATTAAAGCTATTCCTTTATGGACACCACAGGGGACCAGTCTCTAGTGCATATTTTAATATAAACCCGAACACTCATGTTGTGTTGGTTCTGTTGTTATTAGCCAGTCTTTTCTGCAAGTTCTTGTCTTCACTAATTAATACTCTAGGGTACCACGTCTTGGATTCTGCACTCTTCACACAACCAGCAACAGTCACATTCTAATTACAGCGGAGAAGCTTCTAAGCTGGTTCAGGTGACTGACAACTCCAACTACTGTTTTAATTTGCTTATAAGATTTTTCTATTGCTCACCTACAAAGTGGTAATTTTCCAGGGATCGCAAATCATAAATGTGTTCTCTGGCACTTGTAACAACACGCTCTGATCCGTTCCTTATGAGGTAAGCTAGGAGCAGCAACGACTATAAAAATACAAAGCACCTTATGATGGCATGAACAAAAGCTCCATCAGCATTTTACAAGTGTTTTTCTTTAAAAACCAACTAGATTACCAAATTAATTAAAAATATAGACTCATATCAGGCTATAAAGATTTACCTTAAACTGTATGTTGGATGTACAGACTTAAACATAAAAACATAATAAAATTCTTCTATTAAATGCAAATCAATTCTAACTTGTTTGAAGGTCAAATTTTCAGTTGAAAAGTAAAAATTCTACTCACTTAGATGTTCCCAAATACCCAAATATTTGGTATCATATAAACAAAACATTTAGAAAACTGACTAAAATTTATACTTTTAATCCAAGTGGCATAACATCATTATGGAACTAAGTTTCTACACTGTGGATTATAGTAACCAAATCAGTCTAAATAAACCAAGTCAGTCATTTAAGATAAATAGAAAATTATATTTTTAAAAATTGGCTATGTGGACTTTTTTGCTATTTAAAAATTTTAGAGTAATGCCTATATATGGATCCTATTGAATAGTTTCATTTATATTTGATTTATAAAAGTTCCATAAAATTTCAAAAAATTATGTTGGCATTTTAAAAAACATGAACTTCCTCTAACTTCTAGAAGATTTATCTGATCTATGAAAACCTGATGCAGGGAAAATTGTACAGTATGTTGAGAATTCCCTTTACCAGAGTATAATTTACTTTATAATCTGCCAGAAGATTTTAATGTTAAAATAGGACACAGATGATAAAATTTTGACAACATCCTATTTTCAGGTTTGAAGTTTTTTAAATAAAGTGAGGTTTGTCTGTAATATCAATCTATCAAGAAAAGATAGTGGAGGTCAACAAAAAAGTTCTAATTGAAATGCAGGGAGTCAAAATATGCTTAAAGACTAAGATATGATAACAATAATGTATATCAAATTATAGACTACAACAATATAGAAAAAATTATTTGGAACACTATTGAAAAAATAGAATTCTGTATTATAACCACATAAAGTATGAACAAAATATCACTGAGATAAAAATCTCATAATTGTTTTTACAAATTTTTTTCAAGAGATATGTGATCATTTCATTGGAGTAGGTACCCCACCTCAGTCAGTACATATGGCAACCCTTCCATGCTTTCCCATCCTCTGTGATCCTAATATAGACTTTTAAAAAGCAACTCTCTCTCTCTCTTCATGTATATGTAATCCAATAATAATAGGATGTTAGGGTTTAAAAAGTGTTTTACGCTATATCAGAAACTAATTTTATTAGCTATACAATTTCTACTTTCATGACAGAATACAATACTATGATAATATTTATGAAAATTTTCTTTAAAAAGGTCATAGACACACAAAATCAAATGGGAATCAGGGTCTGTGTTAATTTCATACACTAAAATATACATTTTGAAAAAGAATACAATGAAATGTATTTCTTTACATAAAAACTTTATTCTTTATAGAAATCTAAATAAGCAAGAGAAATATTAACTGAGGAAATGAAAGATACAACATACATTTAAAAGCATTATTCAAATATTTGCACATAATGAATAAAATGCTTTAAAATGGGTAGAATACACAAAACTGCTTCTTAGCATTCTAAGATAATCTATTATAGTATATAAATGTGTTTTAAAAACACTTTTATTAGTCCACTTGAGTTTGAAGCATATATAATATACCATTCACAATAATAAAACTTTTAAATTTTCTCAAATCCAACCTTATAGACTCTTCTCCAGTTCTTTTTGTTGTCTTTCAACATTCGTGTCCAAAGCATGTTCATAAGTTCAGAAAACTGTTCATACATAAATGTGGCCCTTTAAAAAAAAAAGAAGGGGGGGGGGGGGTTCTACCTTGATTTTCCTGAAAGATTTACAATGTGTTAATTTCAACAGTAGATGGCAGACTTGGTCTAATTTACAATGTTTTCTTATAAAGCAAAAAAAAAAAAAAAAGTATTTTACAAATGTAATTTCTAAAACTTAAAGGGGCTAACTTCTTTGTAATAGCTAAAAATAAACAGAGAGGCAGATAGACGGACAGACAGATAAAAACCATGCACACACAGACAGTAATACTCAAATTCATTGCAAGGCCCTACTATCATTAACTTATAGATTATCTATACTTTTATTTGCTACATTAATCTTTATATTGACTAAGGAAAAATTATTTTTAATCTCTCATTTCAGGTTATTTTATCTATACTACTGTCAATAATTCTGTATTAAACATGCAATTCTTTGTGCCTTACTAGAACTCTAGAAACACAGGACAAGCAATTTATACATACAACCTGTATCACCCTTAAGCAGAATAGACTTTGCTTTCAACTTTCTATATTACTGTCTGTTCAGATCCTACAAAATTAAGCTACAATTGATAGAGAATAAAGCTTGAGTTTGGAAGCAAGGTTTACATTTCTGTTTAAAGATGCACTTCTTTCTGCACTGCTGAGTCAAATTATCACTTACCTGGCAATCTCTCCCATGAGTTGCCCAGAAGGTCCCCAAGGATCATCGTTGGTTGCCTCTCGAACCTTAGACTCAATCTCTGAATAATTCATAACCACATTGGTGCTGCAAAGGAAAAAAAATTGCACACACATATACACGAAGATTAGCATCAAAACTGAGAAACACATGAAAACTTAATAATGACACTACTGGGTGTCCTAATGAGATACCTCTACAGGGTGGGAAAGAAAACATCTTTAGTGCATAAGCTACCCTGAGGACACTATACTATGCATTTAAGTTATCTTTAAGAAGGCTTTACTATTCCATTAGCCTTCAAGACTACAGATGAGAGACTAGAGATTACATTAGAGCTGGCATAGGTCCAATAAAAAATGGCTTCTGGTCAAATTAAAACTGAAATTGAACCAATAGAGTCTATTATAAGACGAAGTTGTCAGTTTCCTGATCAGATCTGGTTTGTATGCAGCCTTATGTGTTGCACATTTACGAGAAATTCCATAACTCAATCAGCAAAAATTAGACAGGATCTGATGAACGTCATAGTTTCAAGTTTTTGAAAAAGGACTGCAAAGGACTTTCTTAATCATATGAGAGATTTGAAAGGCTTGAAGATGTTTTAAAACAAGGAATAAAAAAAGCAGTTTAAGCAAGAACATCAAATTGAAAAATGAGATGGGAAGATAGCACTGATAAAACTCAATAATTCTACCTTTTCATAATTAATTTAACAGTTTTTAAAGGCCCTTTGGGGAAAGCAAAGAAATGAATAAGGTGACAATATTAAGTGCTATAATAGTATAAACATTTAAAGTACTTGTCATTAATGAACAATTTTAAAGCATATTAATGAGGCCAACTCAAATCACTGTGTTCTTACAAAAGTCTTAGAAGCATAGTTAAAATGATTATTTATTGATTATACAGTCATGCCACCACCCCCTCCTCCATAACTATAGATGTCTTTATTCTTGTTTTAGAGATTTTTAGAACCATGGAACTGTTTTTTTGTACTCATAAATTCCATTACAAATGAACAGACAACCAAAATTCATTTCAATGCTTTGGTCTCTTCATCTTTGCAAATGAAGGTCAGTTATTTAAAAAAAAAGTTTTTTTATTAAAATGGAAAGTCAAACAAGGATTTGTTTTAAAAGAAAATTAACATTTTCCTTCCAAAGACAACTGCTAATCAAGTCTGTCTTTTACATCTTTAGGAAAAGTTGCCACATAAAGCACAAACTGCTTTAAGTGATACAAATTACTTTCCCTATGACTAAAATGGGCATGTAAAACCTTAAATAAGTGACTTTTAATGGAGATGGGAGAAGGGGCAATATTTTCCAACTGTCAGATATAATAAGGCAAAGTAAAACCAGTGAAGCCACTGGCAAATCTTCACTGAAGAATTTCCTTGTAGTGATTTGAAAATACTCGTGTATCTCGATAAATCAAGAACATAAGCTTAAGGTGGCTACGTTCATAGCTAATTAGCAAAATGAGTCTATCATCTACCATAAATCAAAAAGCATGTCAAAACACAGCTGTGGGCA
>JAQQSZ010020225.1:0-10189 GCA_028646595.1 Phalanger gymnotis
CCTATATATGCATATATGTATATGTGCATATATATGTATATATACACATATAAAATACAGCATATTCTATATAATATAAACACCATATATATGTCTGTCTATCTATCTATGCTGTTTATGCTCTTATTGGGATCCTGGTAAATATAAATAAATATATCCCACCTTGCTAGTACATAAATATATACATATATATTTATACATACATATGCACACATATGTGTATGTATATGTATATATACATATATACACTTATATAAATATGGTTGTAGCAATAAATGGCATTCTCTGGAGATATTCTGAGAGACTCTCATATAATTCTTTAGAAGATTCTGCTTAAAAAAATAGCCTAAACCTATGTTCTTTAACACAGAATGTTGTCAATGGGCATTGTCAGAGAAGGCCATTACCTTTCAACTATGTAGCGTCCTTTCTTTGGGATAGTAATGTCTGGCACAGCCTCATTTGGACTTGTAGATATAAACGGGCCTTAAGGCTTTGGCTGCTGCTCCCTGATACTTAGCATTAGAGGTGATTCTAATTTTACTTATTTTATTCCTTAATTCACAGAACGAGAGCACAAGACTATAAAACCCTCCAAAGGTATTGACACATTACAGGAAGTTTAGCAGGATCCCAGGAAGAATTTAAAGAGCCTCTTCCAGGTATTTACGAATACTAACATTATAAATATGTGTGGTAATAAAATGATTATTATACTTTGGATTGTATAATTCTTACAGAACGAATCTTCCCTTTCATTGGAAAAGAAACTTGTAAGCACTGAGAAGTAGCTTAAACATCATCTTACTTGGAAAGATCCAGATACAGCACTGGGAAGACTGAGCAGAAAAGGGGATTTTTAAAACTTAATGACACTAATATCCTTTGAAGACTATGCTTGAAATGACAATGAGTTCAATAAGCAAATACTTGGTACCTTTTAGTACAGTAGAAAAGATTATACTAATTTAATACAGTGTGTAAGTACACATTATTGGGAAAGTCAGGACATATTTTGTCATTCTTAAAAATGATCATTATTATTATTGACAAGCACTGATGTTCAAGGTACTGTGCTGGGTCCTGGCATAATAGTTAAGTGTAAGTCATAGTGATCCTTGACCTTAGGGATCATAAAATCCTTATAACCTTTTGGTCGAAGGACATAAAAACCAAAGACAGCAAAAGAGTGCCAAAGGAAAGTTAGAGATTTAATGAACAAATGAATGAATGAATGGACTGGAAAGGCATTCAGTATTTACAAATCACTGTGCTAATCATTGCGGATGAAGAGAGAAAGCAAGACAAGTTCTTGCTTTTAAGCTGCTTACCTTCTTTTTATATGGGGAGATAACACGTATGGGAGGTTTCAGAGGTAAGTCAGGGGTCCTTATAGGATGATGGCAAAGTGTATGTCTTCTTTAATGTAATTTTCATTGATAAAACCATATCCAGTTATGGATATCAGCCAGACTGATTGTGAGTGATTTTTTCCCCAGGTCTGTGGTAGCTGTGGCTGTTGCAGAGGCAGAAACTTCAGCATCTATTGAGACATTTCGTAAAGAGGGTGCTATGTCTGAGTTTAAATACTCTAGTCAGCTAAAGGGTTTTGATTGGTCAGTTCCAGTTGTATAACTACCCACAGGCTGGTACTTGAAAATGGAATATTATTGGAGCAAATGAACTCATAATACAATGGGAGAATTAAAATTCCTTGCTTTGTGCTCACTTCTCTAGTGTATGCTATGTCTCTCTCACATTCAAGAAAAAAAAAAACACTAGGTTTTGAAGATTACTTAGATTCACATTTGGCCTGCCAAAGAACTTTCCCACAAATGTAAGTTTATTCTTGTTCTTTTTACCTAAATAACCTCCCTCCTACTCCCTGTACCCCCACAATTTCTACCTGTCTACTTCTCACTCTCTTTTAAATGGATCAAATTTTTGATCTGCCTGGAGCAGGTAGATACAGCCTTAATATCCTCTTTATCTCCAATGTTTCTTTAGCACTTATATACTTGCTGTTATTGGGAGACACTACAGCCCCTTGTTCACAATGTATTTCTACATTCTACTTTGTATAGTTAATTGTTGTACATATCTTCTTTGGCCAACTGAGTTTATACAGGAATGAATATAATGGATAGTACCTATGTAATTTGGTTTTGCAGAATTTTCTGTAGCTTGTCTACATAGCTTAAACCAGGATCTCTACATGTGCCTTTGACTCCATCCCTTTTCACTCCTTGCCAGATCTTATTTCATTAAAGTATTTTTCTAAGCACCTTATTTCTGTGTTTCTCTATGTAATACCCTTTCCAACAGTTAATTTCCTTTTGCCTATATAGGACTTCCCTATCTTGTGGAAAACAATTTTTGCTAGTCTTTCCTGTCTCATTTCTAGCTACTATACCATTTCCCATATTCCTTTTTGCCATCACCTTTATGTGATGTGCAGTCTATAGATACTAATTCTGCCTCCTTAACACCAAATCTCTTCATTCTGGTGTAATATAACCTTTGTGCTAGTGAATCTACTGAAACTCTTCTGTCTGAAGTCACTAGAGACCTCCCAAGTTTCAGTGTTAATTTATCTGTATTGACCCTTGATATACAATAACTGACATTCTTCACCATATATTTGTTGTGTTTCCTATGTATAAGGTGCTGTGCTTAGGATTATGAGGATTGTGGAGGCAGAAGGTTCAGTTCTTGCTTTTGTGGAACTTTTGCAGTTGAGCAGGAGATTCAAATGAAATATACTCACAATTTGCTATTAATTGTATAGATTTAATGAGAGAGAGATGGTGGTAGAATTATTCTGAGAAAGGGGAGACCATTTCTGGTTAGAAAAACCATTTAAAGTTGTCCTTGAAAGGAATTGTAAGGGTCAAAGAGGATTAATTGCAAGACGTATGACAAAAAAGAGCAGTTGAAGTAGAAGCAATAGAAGCAGAGTTAAGGAGGTGAGAAAACTCAGGGAACATTGAAGAATTGATAGTAGTCCTGTTTGGCTGGAGTTGATTTGGGAAGCCTCTCCTTGAAATTCTTTTTGTTCTTGCCTTTCCACATTGTTAGACTTTCTTGGTCCTCTGACTTTTTCTGATACGCCTTCCCTATCTCCTTTACTGGTACTGGTTCTACTCCCTGTTTCCTATATACAAATTGTCCGCAGTATTCTTTCCTCAGCCCTCTGTTCTTTTCTCTTTACGTTCTGTCAATCAGAAATATACTTCCACAACTTCAAATACCATTTCCCTGAAATATGATGCTAAAATATATCACCAACCTCAACTGCTATCTAGAATTATAAGTTCCTATTTTTGACTGCCTTATGGACATTTCCACCTGTCATTCTGGGCCCTTAAACTCAGCATATCAAAAGCCAAACTTATCATACCCTACCCCCAAACCAGTCTTTCTATTGACTTTCTTTTTTTTCTGTAATAGTACCAATATCTTCCTAGCCACCCAGGCTCCAAATTATGAAATAATCTAAAATCTTTACTTTTTTCTCTTCCTTCACTTCTCCCCCCAATATCCAACTCAATCACCACAGCTCACCTTCACAACCTCTTTAAGAGATATCTTTTAATTTTTCTTTCTATCCTTGTTACAATCCCTATTGAATCCAACTTCAGACCATTATTATATTATCCCTAAATTATTTATTTGGCCTACTAATTATTCTCCCTTTTGCTCCCATTTTCCCTCTCTAATCCATCCTGCCTACAACCAAAAGCAACAAAAGAAACATGACAGAGGGTAAAGTGCTATCTTTAAAGTCAAGAAAGACCTCTGCTTGAGTACCCTCCTTTCATGTGCTAGCTTACACAACCATGGACAAGTCATTTAACCTCTTGGAGTCTCAGTTTCCTCATCTGTAACAATGCCTATATCACAAGTGTTGTGAGACTCCAATAGGATGATATGTGTGATGTGCTTTGCCAATCATAAAGTTCCGTTCAGATATGAAATTGTTACTGCTAACAATTTTGTTTCCTGTGCCCACTATCAGCAAAGCCCAAACTTCAATTGTGTGAGGTGATAGTTGAATGTACAGTCAAAATATTTCAGAGTTCAATATACATTGATTCACTGATGCAGTAATCAATTGTAATCACTGAGGGATTTTAGAAGGTCAATGTATGTTGCTTTCAAATGGATTTTAAAAGGTTAGTTATTGGTCATTTTGTTATTAATGAGGCATTTTCCATTTTAACAAGTGTAACCCATTTTGATTCCTTCAAGTAGAGTTTGTAAAAGTTACATGGATATTTTGTCATTTTACAAGACAAGGAACAACACAATGAAAATCTCTTACATTTATGAACTACACTTAGTTTTAAGTTAAGTGGGTTAGTAGTATTGTTTCGATACAACATATGCAAGTATTTGTGTATGTTTATGTTTGTATATGTGTAGTTCTGAATTTATACAGAACCATTTTTTCCTCAATGGATTAATCAGAGTAATAAATTTGTGTTTACAAATTTATAGCTACCACATGCAAAGGTGTATGTGTGTGTGTGTGTGTGTGTGTGTGTGTGTGTGTGTGTACATAGAGATAGAGATAGAAAGAGCTAGAGAGCTAGATAAATATAGATATAATTATGGAATTTGATGAAGTCATTGCTTTAGCTTCAGGAAATCTTGATTTGAGTCCATGCTTGGTTACTCAAGAGCTATGTGGCAATGATCAAATCACTGAGGCTCTTTGTGCTTCTTTTTCCACATCTGTATGTACCATTCAAAGCACTCCATGACACATATCCCCACTTCTCAGAAAAGATAACTCAAATTTGAGGCATTCTATTAGTCAGCACTTACTCAAAACTATAGCAATGAGAACCCACCAAAGTATTTACATTTACCAAAGATAACACTTATTTGTTTTAAGAGCATTAAATAGTACAGCAAATAAAGTGATGACTGAGAAAAACATATGGCCAGAGAACATTTTCAAAGGGGCACATGCCAGGCATGAATAAATGGTAAGGGTCCATACATGGAGGATATACACATAGGAAGAATTTTGGTCAGGATACACACATGGCCAGGGATACTCACACTTCCAATGCTACAAAGGTGCCAATGTTTTCTTGTGAGATAATGCTATTCTCTTCTGGATTTATATTTCTGCTGTCTAGTGGGTATGTCTTCTCTGTTGGCCATGACATCTCTATTAAGTACTTCATTTTCAATGGATGTCATGTATCTGTGCTGGGTGCCATATTGCCTTTTGGGGGTTTTATGGGTGCTGAGCCACATTTCATCTATCTTTGCTCCACAAATAAAAATCCATTCATCCTAATACTGACTGAGGACCAATCATTAGAAGGCCTTTCCTATAGAAACTTTTGCTCTTTTTTTCAATCAAGTGGTTTATTGCAAACTAGTAGTAGTGGAAGAGGTTCCTAACGAACCTGCAACTTAATGGGGGTGAGACTGATGCTCATATACAAAAAAGGACAGTGTGAGGAATCTGGATGGGATTAAGGAAAGGTAAGTAGTAGGCCAGGTGCTATACTAAAAAGGAGTATCACCTAGGCTAATTAAATGATCTAGGTGGGATTAAGGAGTGGTGTATCCAGTAGTTCGGGATGGGCCAAGTGAGACAGTGAAAGTAAGTAAAGTGAAAGTGTAAAATAAGTTAATTAGGTCATCTAAGTAGTCTAAGGTGGACCAGTTGCCTTGGGCAAAGGCACTTCTGATCTGGGCTGCTGAAATACATGGGAAAATTCAAGGACTGGGTTGCTTTCAAACACATGGTCTTTTCCTTTTGGGGTCTAGGTCTCATCATTTCATCATTCCTCCCTCAAACAAATGGGACTCAAAATCTTTTGGGGTGAGGGGCTAAGGTCACAGCTTCTGAAACTGCTTCCTGCTGGCAAGGGATGTGGAGCTGCCCGTGCCTTGCTGGGTTCAGTTCAAGGGGTCAGACTTTGAACCTGGCTGATTCCAGGTCCAGTGGGTTAGGGGCCTTTGACTTGGGCAAAGGTTGACATGCAGCCTGAGCTGTCATCTGGAAGTTGATGACCTGAAGCCTGGAGGAGACATATCTTCTGCTCTTGACTGGAGGGGGGTTTAAGGGGGTCAGGCAATTACTCATATGGGCCACCAAAATGATGTGGTTTGGGGTTGCTTGAAACCCTAAAATGTTAGGGTGCAGGGTGGCATTTGACTGGAATGAATTCATGACTCAAACCATCTTCCAATCAAGTGGCAAGGTTTAATGTAATGCCAATAGTAATGGGTGAGGTTGCTAGTGAACCTGCAAGTTATAATTTATACTTCAGTTATGGCTTAAACTAGGATACTCTGAGGTCTCTTCCAAATCTGTAATTCTGCCATTATTTGAATTATATCCATAAAAGCTAAATGAGAACTTTTTGACCTTCCTGTCCAGATATGCTAACTATCGTGGTCAAATTTACCCAATGATCATTAGTTTTCTACTTCTCTGTTAAATACAGCCTCATCTACTATCCTCGTAACAACCACATGTCCTTAATTGTGAATAAATTTATTGGGTGGGGGTACCTGCAGTGTGTATGCATAAACTCTATGACAGTGGGGCCATACTTGACAAAAATTATTTGAAATTAATAGGTCTCTAATAGTGCTATGTACCCTGCAGGGCTTAAATAAATACTATTTGGTGATGATCATACTATTATATTTTTTTCTGAGTTTTAATGGACCTTAGAGGTCATCTAACTTTACAATCACACAAGATAAGGACTTTAAAGATCATCTAGTCTAACAAAATCATTTCATCTATAAAGAACCAGGAAGTTCTTTATTTGCTTCTTATTCTGGACTTTAGTTTCATTTGTAAATTAAAGAAAAATTATCTTAGGCATATGGTTCACCCCCAAAATCACTTCCCTGCAGCTACTATGGATTTTTGGAGGCAGTGAAAGAATTCACAAAATATATTTGAGGAACATATGTTGTAGTCATTCAGCATTTGCTTAAGACCTTCAAGTGAGGTATGATCCAGTATCTTTCTCTCCTATCCCCATATCCTGTTATTTATTCAACTTTAGTGTAGCCAGCCTTAGAGTTGGGAAGATCTGAATTAAAATCTGGCCTCAGACACTAGCTATGTGATCCTGGGCAAGTTGCTTAACTCTATTTGCCTCAGTTTCCTCATCTGTAAAATGAGCTGGAAAAGCAAAGACAAACCATTTACCAAGAAAACTCCAAACCACGTCGCAAAGAATCAGACACAACTGAAATGAATGTATAAGAACAACAGTTATTCAGAAGTTTTTTGACATATTAAGCTTAATAGAACCTTCCTCTAACTTCTACTCATTCTCCTAAATCTGTCCTGTGGGATCTAGAAGACTAAGTTTAGAATTTTATTGATGAGACAAATCATCAAATACTTGAAGTCAGCTAATATGTTGCTCAGAAGTCTTCTCTTTTACAGGCTAGAAAATCCTAGTTAATTCAATGTATTCATCTGCCACGCTTTTAAGGTGCTTTATCATCCTGGTTCACCTCTTGTGGATATTCTCTAGTTCATCAATAGAGTTGATAAACTAGGGCATCCAGAACTGAACAGTGCTCCAGATATATTCTTATCAGATCACATCTCCCTAAACCTACATTCTGTTACTTTCATAATGTATACTCCATTAACTGCATAACACTCAACACAGTGAGTTTGCAGTGCACTAAAAGCCCTGGATCTTTTTCAAATGATTTGCTGCATAGTCATGCTTGCCTCCCAAATCAAGTTGATGTTTTTAACCCAAATATAATACTTTACATTCATTCTTATTTAATGTCCATTATATTATCCTATTTCAACATGGATTGATTGTGCTAATATATGTATATATGTAATCTTTTAATTAATATGTTAAAATCATCCTAATTTAATGTGTTATAATAGTTGAGGATAGTAAGTTCACTTTCACAGAAGGATGATTCCCCAAAAGGAAATAAAACATCTAATCGTGACTTGTCAGCCTAAGCGAACTTAAATGGCCTAAGTTTCTTTCCTTTTCCCTGCCCATCAATTTTCTGCTTAACATGAGAAGTAACCTTCAAAATCTAAAAAGTCACCTACAAGGTTACTTGGAAACATTTTTCCCATATAGGAGGTGCTTAATAAGTGGTTATTGAGTGGATTAATGAATGAATGAATCAATGAACTCTCAAAGGAGAACGTAATCTAACCCCTTTGTCAGGCAAAATAGGCATAATTCTACTGTTAAAATGCACAGAGGGTTATACTCAGAAAAAAGAAATTATTCTGTTCTATTTGAAATACATACATGGACAAATATGCTATTCACCATGACTTTCATCAGCTCCACACCAGAGCAAAGGAGAAAAAAAAAACTTTCATGGTCTAACACAGGCTATTATATGGAGACATCCTTTAGAAAGGAGCTATTCTTAACATCAGTTGACTATAATTACTTACAAGTGTTATCATAACAAGGTCTTATTAATTGGCACATGCCCCAGTGAAAATAGGAACATTTCAATTAATTGATTCTCTCGATTATCAAGGACTCATAGGAATAGGATATGCTAGAAGATAATCCATTTCATTTCATGAATTCCTTCAAAAAGAACCACAGGGATACAGAGAAAACTGGTGAATCATTTTCTGGTAGCATCATAAAAGGTATTAGGAAGTCATTACTGAAGGTTATATGTCAGGAAAGTCAGCACTTATATAAATAGCAAAAATCATCTCCATGATTCCAGGTAACATTTTTAAAGTTTAGGATGGCATGAATAATAATTTGTTTTTTAAGTCCCACAAGTCTGTTTTTCTTTTGTATCGACCAGCCACACAAGGGAAACATTTTCATACTCTTTATCAGAGGTAGTGTTCATTAGAACTATATGGGATTTACAGTAACAGATTGGAGAATCCCCTAAATAAATAAATCCTGGTTTGCTCTGAAGTCAACGATTAAAAAAATGAACAAGGGTTACATCTGTTTGGAGAGTTTTACTGTAGTTGGATTTATATTTTCATTAGAAGCTTTTTAATGATTTTGATTCTTTATTCATTTAGGAAAGAAAAAAATACCACCCACTCTGTATCTTTTCCCCCTTACTTCTATTTTCTTTCTATAAGAAATTATCGCAATGGCAGTTTGAGACCCCAAACTCAACTCAACTCAACTCATAGTCAAGTATTCATTGCCACACACTAGTTACATGACCCTGGGTCAATTACTCAATCCCTCAGTTTTCCAGGCAACTCTCTAAAATTATCAATTGCAGAGGCAGAAGTGATCTGCATTGGTCGAGCAAATTCCTTGTGGGAAAGTCCCTATCACAATAAAATCACAGGTCTGGTAAAAAAAATGATAGATCGATAGATAGATAGATAGATAGATAGATAGATAGATAGATAGATAGATAGATAGATAGATGATAGATAGATAGGCAGACAGATAGATGAATGATATAAAATCCTCCAAACACCACTTCTATCATTTTACATGCTGAAATGACTACCTACTGCTAATAAGATAAAGTTAAAATTTCTTGTCCTAGCATCTAAAGTCCTTTAGAATCTGGCCAAATATGTCTTTCCAGCAACATCTTTCATTACCATCTATATGAACTCTGGTCAAGACAAGCTGGCTTACTCATGGGGCCATATAACATCTTGCCTATCCCCACCACATCACCTTCGCTTATGTTGGTAAGCAAAATGGGCTCCTTAGCACTTAGTTCAACAGGTGCCCTTGAGGAGTTTGGCTTTTGTTTGCTTTGAGTGATTCAGCTATTTCATTGAATCTTGCTAAGTGCTAAGCCCCAGGCCCAAAGCCCAGTTAGGTGTAAAACCTATATGGGTGTGGATTGATGACTGAGGTGGGGCCCAAGGTGGGGCTGGCTAAAGGGAGGTGTTAACTCCAAAGCCATGGCCTGTTGGGTGTTGACCTAATCTATGTGGATGTGAGCCTCCCAGGGTCCTAGGGGAGGGGCCAACTCCTGAACCAATGGGCTCTGGTCATTCAGGCGGTGCTTGATGATGCCAGGGGCTCAGCTGGGAGGAGGGCATCTCAGCACCATCACCACTGTGGCAGCCACGAAGTGGAGCACAATCTTGGAACAAAGTGAGGGCGCAAACTTCCTCCACTAGTGCCTCGGCCTCCAGCAGCCTCTTGTGGACCTGGGACAGAAGGTGGAGGCGAGAAGG
>JAQQSZ010020226.1:0-10188 GCA_028646595.1 Phalanger gymnotis
GAGAAATCAAGATATTATCAAACAGAGCCAAAGGAATGAAAAAATGGAGGACAATGTGAAATATCTCATTGGAAAAACCACTGACCTGGAAAATAGATCCAGGAGAGAGAATTTAAAAAATTATTGGACTACCTGAAAGCCATGAGCAAAATAGCTAGCTAACTAATTATTTGCTATGTATGATGTTTTCTATTATTGAGTGTAATATAATTATTTTATTTTGTTTTATTTCTTTTATTTTGTTTCATTTTACATGTATTTCATTTCTGTTAGTTGTTGCTGACCTGGGCCCAGGTTAAACTGGGCTCAAGCCACCTACAGAATTGTTCCCATCTCCACATCTTTTTGTCTTTGTGAGCAAAGGGATGCATATAACTAGATCTTAACAGAATGATCTGGGCTGATTTCCCTTTGGCCCTTATCTAGGGGATGTAATACAAATATTAAGATAGCTCCCAAAGCCTAGCTAAGCAACCTGATGATATCGAGAGTGTTGTTGTTCAATTGTGTCTGACTCTTTATGGCCTCATTTAGGGATTTCTTAACAAAGATACTGGTATTAGGTTTGCCATTTTGTTCTTTAGGTGATTTTACAAATGAGGAAACTGAAGCAAACAGGGTGAATTAATTTGACCAAGGTCACACAGCTAGTAATTTTCTAAGGCTAGATTTGAACTCAGGACAATGAGTCTTTCTGACTCCTGGTCTGGCACTCTATCCACCATGCCATCTTAGTTGTTTAGTTGTTTTCAGTCATGGCAGATTCTTTGTGACCCCTTTTGGGGATTTTCTTCAGAAAGATAGTAGTTTGCCATTTTCTTCTTTAGCTCATTTTATGAATGAGGAAACTGAGGCAAACAAGTTAAAGTGACTTGCCCAGGGCTACACAGCTAGTAAATGTCTGAAGCTGGCTATAAACTCAGGTCTTCCTAACTCCAACCTGGCACTTTATATAGTCTCTCCAGATAAAAAAAAAATTCTTCGCCCTGCTCCATGACCTAGAAACATTGGTTATACTTCTTCTGCTATCTCAGATATTCAAGAAAGATATCTGCATCCAAGTCTTCACCTGCTGGGGGCTGCTGGCATCTCAGTTTCAGAGGATTGAATATAGTCCTCAGATAGAAGGCTAGTGTCTCTCCATGGAGACAGATTCCTTCTCTGCCACTCCAGGACTCTTGTGTTTCTCACTAAGAAAACTAGAGCATGACTGATGACATTGTCCATCAGGACTACCTTGATTAGATCAGAGCGAATAAGTATTTCTTGTGATCCCAACTCCACCCCAACCAACCTTTTCCCTGGAGAAGCTGGTGTTTCTCAATTGCTTCCTTTGTATTCAGTCACCATGGGGCACTTGTTTCTGGAATTTTCCTGGAACTATGGCATGCCTATCCCACTACACATGTGAGCTCCCTCACATTTGTGTAATTATAACTCTCTGACCCTTGGATTACTTTACAGGACCTGAGGGTAACCATTGGCCCTACACTAATTCCCAGTCTCCGCTAACAGCAAATATTAAATTCTGCTGATTCATGTTCTCTTGAGCTACTCCACAGTTTATTTGGGGAGTTTGGACTTTCTGAGTGACATAACTGTAGCAGTGATGGGGCTCTTTAGTCACCATCAAGCCCTCAATGACAGAGCATGTTGCTGGATTCACTATGAAGCAGTTTTCACTATGCATTCAGCAAGCACTGTGTTGGGAAGCAAAATGGGCTCCTTAGCACTTAGTTCAACAGGTGTCCTTGAGCAATTTGGCTTTTGTTTGCTTTGAGTGATTCAGCTATTTCATTGAATCTTGCTAAGTTCTAAGCCCCAGGCCCAAACCCCTATTAGATGTAAAACCTATGTGGGTGTAGATTGGCAACTAAGGTGGGGCCCAAGGTGGGGCTAACTCCAGGAGGGGCCTAGTTTACATGTCTGGGACAGCAGAGGCTCTTAGACGACGTGGGTTTAAGTCTGCCTCTTGGTGATGATTTTAGGTTATGTGGGTGAGTCGCATGTGAGACTCACCCCTGACGCTGACAAAGATATAAAAACCAGGGGTTGGCCTCTTCTTCCTGGGAGCTCTTTGCTGAAGCAATGGTGGCGTGTGACTCTGGCCCAGCCCTTGTTCTGAGCTCCCAGGCTGAACCTAGATGTTGGTAACTATGAATTGCATTGGGTCTGTCTGTTTGTAATTTGTTTAAGGGCTCTTGAGATGGTGTTGATTACGAGACTCCGGGCAGCTGTAGCTAAGGAGCCCTCCAGCTTCTAAACCCAGATGCTGAGACTTTGTTGAACTCTGGTAACTATGCAATGGTATTTGAATCAGACAAGGTCTTTCTGTTGATGTCTGTAATTTGCTTGTATTTTGCTCTGAAGTTCAGGGTGCTGGCTTTTCCCCCTGAACTAAGTGAATGATATTTGTGTGCTGAATTAAAGTAAGCTTGCCAACCCCTTCACCTTGCTGTCCTTATTAAGGCAGATCAAAAGAACCTGTGCTGTCCGGCAGCTTTCTGGGTGCTGGCTGTGGGTGGATCTTCCCGCCCCCCCCCCCCAGAAACTGCTAGCTGGATTGTGGAAATAAGCACCTCTTATAAAAGACTCATTTCTTAAATATATAGAGAACTAATTCAAATTTCCAAACTAAAACAACTTGGATATAACATGTTACACCAATCAGATTGACTAATATGACAAAAAAAGGAAAATGATAAATGTTGGAGGGGATATGGGAAAACTGGGACACTAATGCATTGTTGGTGGAGTTATAAACTGATCCAACCATTCTGGAGAGCAATTTGGAACTATGCCCACAAAGCTATAAAACTGTGCATACTTTGATCCAGCAATACCATTTCAGGGTCTTTATCCCAAAGAGATTTTTTTCAACAGGTAAAAGCACCTAGATATACAAAAATGCTGATTATAGCTCTTTTTTGTGGTGGCGAAGAATTGGAAATTGAGGGGATGTCCATCAGTTGGAGAATGGCTGAACAAGTTGTGCTGTATGATTGTGATGGAATACCATGGTGCTATAAGAAATGACAAGCAGGGTGGAGCCAAGATGGCACCTGGAAAGCAGAGACTCACTTAAGCTCTCTCCCAGGTCCCTCCAAACACCTGTAAAAAATGGCTCTGAACAAATTCGAGAGCTGCAGAACCCACAAAATAGCAGAGAGAAGCAGGGCCCCAGCCAAAGACAGTCTAGATGGTCACTTGGAAGGGTCTATCACTGGGAGCAGAATGCAGCTCAGCATGGGGCACCAGGACCAAGCAGACCAGAGTCAGGGGAATAGGCCATAGGGCCATGAATCATTGAGCTGTGGCAGTTACCAGACTTCTGAATCCACAAACACCAAAGACAACAGAGCAAGTTAGTGGAAAAACTGCTGAAACAAAGTGAGAGGAGTAGGCAGTTGGCCCCAGCCCTAGTGGCTGCAGAGGTGGTGCAGTGCTGTGGCTGCTTCCAGAACTCCAGCTGCAGTTGCTTCTATCCCCTGGTCCACCAGTGTGAGGAATTAAGCGGCAGATCAGAGCAGGAGTGCAGAGCCTGCTTTGCCCTGCTTGGATCTGGCTTGCAATCCTGGTTGGCAATGCTTGGAGGAGGAGGAGCGCTGTTGTGGCAGAGCTTGCTTTGTAGAAGTAGCTCTGAAAACAGCAGTGCAGCCCCTAAAGCTTGAGACAAAGCATTCTCTACTCCACATGCAGTCATACCCTGACAAAAAGTTCAAAGGTAAAGTAGTTGGCTGGGAACATGGCCAGGCAGAGAAAAAGGACCCAGACTCAGACTCTTTGCTGTTTGCAGACTCAGACTTTAGAATCTTTTTTCAGTGACAAAGAATATCAAAACATACAGCCAGAAAAAGTCAAAGAGCCTACATCAAAAGCCTCCAAGAAAAATATGAATTGGTTTCAGGCCATGGAAGAACTCAAAAAGGATTTGGAAAAGCAAGTAAGAGAAGTAGAGGAAAAATGGGAAGAGAAATGAGAGTGATGCAAGAAAATCATGAAAAACAAGTCAATGACTTGCTAAAGGAGGCCTCCAAAAAAACTGAAGAAAATAACACCTTAAAAATAGACTAACCCAAATGGCAAAAGAGCTCCAAAAAGCCAATGAGGAGAATGCCTTGAAAGGCAGAATTACCCAAATGGAAAAGGAGGTACAAAAGACCACTGAAGAAAATGCTACCTTAAAAATTAGATTGGATGAAGTGGAAGCTAGTGATTTTATGACAAATCAAGGTATTATAAAACAGAACCAAAGGAATGAAAAAATGGAAGACAATGTGAAATATTTCATTGGAAAAAACACTGACCTGGATAATAGATCCAGGAGAGATAATTTAAAAATTATTGGACTACGTGAAATCCAGGATCTAAAAAGAGCCTAGATATCATCTTTCAAGAAATTATCAAGGAAAACTGCCCTAATATTCTAGAACCAGATGGTAAAATAGAAATTGAAAGAATTCAATGATCATCACTTGAAAAAGATCCCCAAAAGAAAACTCCTAGGAATATTGTTGCCAAATTCCAGTTACCAGGTCAAGGAGAAAATATTGCAAGCAGCCAGAAAGAAACAATTTGAGTATTGTGGAAACACAGTCAGGATAACACAAGGTGTAGTAGCTTCTTCCTTAAAGGATCAAAGGACTTAGAAGATGATATTCTGAAGGTCAAAGGAGCCAGGATTAAAACCATGAATCACCCACCCAGCAAAACTGAGTATAGTGCTGCACGGCAAAATATGGATTTTCAATGAAATAGAGGACTTTCAAGTTTTCTCAGTGAAAAGCCCAGAGCTCAATAGAAAATTTGACTTTCAAATGCAATAATCAAAGAAGCATGAAAAGGTAAACAAGAAAGAGAAATCATAAGGGACTTACTAAAGTTGAACTGTTTTGTTTACATTCCTACATGGAAACATGATGTGTGTAATTCATGAGACCCTTCTCAGCATTGGGGTAGTTGAAACAAATATACAAACACACACAGGGAGAGGTAAAATGGGATAAGTTATATCACATAAAAATGGCAGGAAAAAACAGTTCTGTTGGAAGGGAAGAGGAGGTAGGTGAGGGAGAATGAGTGTATCTCGCTCTCCTCAGATTCGACTTGAGGAGGGAATAACATAAACACTTAATTGGGTATCTTGCCCCACAGGAAAGTAGGGGCAAGGGGATAAAAAAGGGGACAGAAGAAGGGAGGGCAGATAGGAGGAAGAAGTAATCAAAGCAAAAACTTTTGAAAAAGGACAGGGTCAAGGGAGAAAATTGCACAAAGCGGGACAGGATACGATGGAGGGAAATATAGTTAGCCTTTCACAACATGACTGTTATGGAAGTGTTTTGCATAATGATACACATGTGGCCTATGTTGATCTGCTTGCCTTCTTAGGGAGTGTGGGTGGGAAGGGAAGAGGGGAGAGAATTTGGAACTTAATGTTTTAAAAGCAGATGCTGAAAAAAATTGTTTTTGCATGCAACTGGGAAATAAGATATACAGGCAATGGGGCATAGAAATCTATCTTGCCCTACAAGAAAGTAAGGAGAAAGGGGATGGGGGGGGAGTGGGTTGATAGAAGGGTGGGCTGACTGGGGTATGAGGCAGTCAAATATATGCCATCTTGGAGTGAGAGGGAGGGTAGAAATGGAGAGAAAATTTGTGACTCAAAATCTTGTGGAAATTAAAGCTGAAAACTAATAATATAAATAATAAAATATGGAAAAAAATATATAAAAGAAGTGACAAGCAGGATGATTCCAGAAAAGCCTGGAAAGACTTACATGAACTGATATATAGTGAAATGAGCAGAACCAGGTGAACATTATACACAGTAACACCAGTATTGTAACAACTATGAAGGACTTAGTTAATCTGAGAAATACAATGATCCAAGACAATTCCAAAGGATCATGATGAAAAATGCTATCCACCTCCAGAGAAAGAACTGATGGTATCTGAATATAGACAGAAACATGCTATTTTTCTCTTTCTTTCTGTTTCTTTCTCTCCCACAAAATGAATAACACAGAAATGTTTTACATGATTGCACATGTATCTGTATCAGAATGCCTACTGCCTCAGTGAGTGGGGAGGAGAAGCAAGGAGGGGTAGAAGTTGGAACTCAAAACTTAAAAAAACACAATGTTAAATAGTGCTTTTAATGTAATTGGGGGGAAATATAATATGATGAAAAAAAGATAGAAGCTAGGTTAGGCAGGGACTATTTTTCTTTGGATCCCTGGGACCCAGCATAATGCCCGAAACATAATAAGCATTTAATAAATGTGGAATTGAATTTTTAAAAATGGTGAGTAGTATCTATCTAAAACCATCAGCAAGCATTGCATGTAATGGGGATAAGTTAGAAGCCTTCCAGGAAGAATGGAGATGAAGCAAGGATGCCCATGGTTACAACTATTATTCCATATTATACTAGAAATCCTAGTTATAGCAATAAGGGGAGAAAAAAATTGAAAGAAATAGAATAGACAAAAAAACCCAAAACTATGAGTCTTTCCAAATGATATAATGGTATACTTAGAGAATCCTAGAGAATCAACCAAAAAACTAGCTGAAATAAGTAACAACTTCAGCAAAGTTGCAGGACATAAAATAAACTCATACAAATCATCAGCATTTCTTTATTAACGAATTCCATCAGGAAGAGATAGAAAGAGAAATTCCATTTGAAAAAAAAAACTGCAGACAATATAAAATACTTGGCAGTCTATTTGCCAAGATAAACTGAGGAATTATATAAATACAACTACAAAACATTTTTCATGCTAATAAAGGTAGATCTAAACAATTGGTGAAATATTATTTGCTCATGGGTAAGCTGAACCAATACAATAAAATGACAATTTTACCTAAATTAATTTACTTATTCAGTGTCATATCAATCAAACTACCAAAAAGTTATTTTGTAAAGGTAGATAAAAATAACAAAATTCATCTGTGAGCACAAAAAATCAAGAATATCAATGGAATCAATAAAGAAAAATGTAAAGGAAGGTAGCCAAGAAGTACCAGATCTCAAACTGTATTATAAAGCAGAAATCATCAAAACAATCTAGTAATAGCTAAAAAAATTAGAGTGGTAGATTAGAGAAATAGATTAGGTCTATATAGGTGTATATAATACACATTAGCCATAATAATCTAGTGCTTAAAAAACAAAAAAGATTGAGGGTTTTGGTGCAAGAACTCATTATTTGACAAAAACTACTGGGAAAACCAGAAAGCAGTTGGGCAGAAACTAGGTATAGACCAATATTTTATACCTTGTACCAAGATGAGGTCAAAACAGGTAGAAGATTTAGTTACAAAAGGTGACATCATAAGGAAATAAAGGGGAGAATGGAAATTTTACCTGTCAGGTTTGTGGGGAAAGGAAGAATTAACGAATGAACAATAGTTAGCTCTATAAGATGTGAAATGGATAATGTTGATCATATTACATTAAAAAGTTTTTGCATAAACAAAACCAATGTCAAAAAGATTAGAAAAGGGGGAAAATTCAGCAAGTTTCTCTAATAAAGGCCTCATTTCTCAAATATATAGTGGACTGAATAAAATTTATAAGAATACAAGTCATTCCCCAATTGATAAAATGGTTAAGGGATATGAACAGGAGGTTTTCAAAGAAAGAAGTCAAAGCTATAGTTTATGTATATGTAATATACATATATACACATACATATGAAATACATATATACACATACATATGTATACACATGTATAGATAGATGGCTCTATAGTTATATGAAAAAATACTCTAAATCACTAAATACTCTAAATCACTAATACACTAAATCACTATTGATTAGAAAAATGTAAATTAAAACAACTTTGAGGTACCACCTCATATCCATCATATTGGCTAATATGACAAAAAAAGGGAAATAAAAAGATTGGAGGGGATATTGAAAAATTGGGACACCAATACATTGTTGGTTGAGTTGTGAACTGATCTAATGATTCTAGAGAACAATTTGGGACAATGTACAAAGGGCTATAAAACTGTATACTCTTTGACCCAACAATACTACTCCTAGGTCTATGTCCAAAAGAGATCAATTAAAAGGAAACAGACCTATATATGCAAAAATTTCAATAGCAATTCTTTCTGTGTGGTAAAGAATTGGAAATCAAGGGGATCCTTATCAATTGGGAAGTGGCTAAACAAGTTGTGGTATATGATTGCGATTGGATACTATTTTGCTATAAGAAATAACAAGCAGGATGGTTTCAGAAAAATCTAGGAAGACTCATGAACTGATGCAAAGTCAAAAGAGCTGAACCAGGAGAACCTTGTACATAGTAACAGTAGTATTGTGCAATGATAAACAATGAATGACTTAGCTACTCTGAGCAGTACAATGATCCAAGACAAACCCAAAGGACTTATGATGAAAAATGCTATCCACCTCCAGAGAAAGAGCTAATGGAATGGGAATGCAGATCAAAGTGTGCTTTTTATTTTATTTTTCTTATTTTTTGTCCATTTTCTTTTGCCACATGTCTCATATGGAAATATGTTTTGCATGACTTCATACGTACAATCTTTATAAAATTGCTTACCTTCTTATTGAGGGGTTGGCAAGGAGCTGAGGGAGTGAATTTTGAACTCAAAATTTGAAAAAAAAAGCATGTTAAAACTTTTTTACATGTAATTGAGAAAAAAATAAAATGTGATTTTCTTCCAGGGGTGGGAAAGTGAGGAAGAAGTGCCCCTCGACCACAGTAATTTCCACAATGTCATCTTCTGAGTTTCAAAATATGATGTTCTATGAGGTTGATAGGACATGCGAGATATGCACATGATTCAAAGTTCCCTCAGAGAAGAAAGGAGAGGCCTTTGGAGAGGCAAACTCAAAATCTTTTCTTCTAGTCTCTTACATTCCTTCAGAATTATGTCGAACATAAGGACGACCTTGACCAACACTGTTGATACTTCACTCAATGCCAGAATAAGGTGTAAATCCACAAACTTGACTTGACATATGGGATTCTAGCCATCTTTTTATCTTTAGGATATACTGTGAGAAGTAGTGGAATGAAAGAACACTTGACTAATTTCCAGGGAAACTTGATTCAAATCTCTACTAATATGAAAAGCTGGAAATTTAGCCATGGTATAGGGGCCCAAAACTTTCTTCTGCCTTAGATACAAAGCTTGGAGTCCCCCTTCTCTCCAATAATGAGACAGCCTTCAGAAGTTAAATTGAATTCGATCATATCTCCTAGACTAACCATATTTAAGGGAACAGATAGATATAATCCTAGCCTGGTACCCCCTTTCTCTGAGGAGAGCAGAGTGGTGGCATGTCTCCAATCTACTATTTACTCTCCTGGCAGGAATGGAGAAGAGTGGTTGGGAGAGAAGAGGCTAGGTTTATTCTGCTTCCTTTTGAGTCACACAATGATACTCCCATCCTGCAGGTGAGAGACAGCCCTCTCATATTTATAAAGCATTTGCTATGTGGTGGGCATTTAAAACAGAGACAAAAATGAGATAGTCTTTGTGTTCAAGCAGCTTTTTTGGAGGTCGGGGATCAATGACCTGATATATGTAGGACCTCTGAGCTCCTTTACCCGTGACTCCATTTACTTGACACATGCAAAAATAGTCTCCAAAGTAACTTCTCTTATGGTAACCCTCAAGAATAATTCCAGAAAAGAGAAATTATTTACTCTCTGAAAGAAAAATGTGAATATTTTTTCTTTCCTTCCTTCTTTCTTTTTCTTTCTTTCTTTCTTTCTTTCTTTCTTTCTTTCTTTCTTTCTTTCTTTCTTTCTTTCTTTCTTTCTTTCTTCCTTCCTTCTTTCCTTCCTTCCTTTCTTCCTTCCTTCTTTCCTTTTTTTCTTTCTTTCTTTCTTCCTTTCTTTCTTTCTTTCTCTCTTTTTCTTTCTTCCTTCCTTCTTCTCTTTCTTTCTTTCTTTCTTCCTTCCTTCTTCTCTTCCTTCCTTCTTTCCTTCCTTCCTTTCTTTCTTTCTTTCTTCCTTTCTTTCTTTCTTTCTTCTTTCTTTCTTTCTTTCTTTCTTTCTTTTTTCTTTCTTTCTTTCTTTCTTTCTTTCTTTCTTTCTTTCTTTCTTTCTTTCTTTCTTTCTTCCTTCCTTCTTTCCTTCCTTCCTTTCTTCCTTCCTTCTTTCCTTTTTTTCTTTCTTTCTTTCTTCCTTTCTTTCTTT
>JAQQSZ010020227.1:0-10188 GCA_028646595.1 Phalanger gymnotis
TGAGATCATAAATTCGGCCTTCCTACTACACCATTTCATTTGCATGGCAAAGTCTAGAGACTCTTTGGAAGGAAGGCTGAATGAAGACCCAGGGCCCCTCGAACAAGACAGGTCATTGTGGGTTTCACAAAGCAGAACCTTGCACATAAGCTCTACACACTCAAATTATCAAATGGTATGGCCTTTACAAACTTCTCACAATGATGTCACTCAAATTTCTAAATTAAATTTCATTTTTCCAACTAATATGCCTTTCCACCCATTACACATTAGTTATAAACACTTAATCCTGCATTTATCACTCCAATGACTGGATTGAGAGGAGGTAACTTAGAGTAATGAATACAATCTAGTCTCAGAGTAAGAAAGATGTGTGTTAGCATCCTATATCTACCTCATGCTACCTGTGTGTCTCCTAAATGGGTACGGTTTTTCCAAGCTCCAATCTTAAATAAGACTGAGTTTTCATCTAGCCCTGATCCTCTTTTAAGACACATTAGGTACTATTTTCCCAAACATACCATTTTCTTAAGGGTTTTTATATTTAGCCATTCAGAATTCTTCAACTCAAATAATGCTACATCCCTAGATACCCATACCTAAATCTTTTTTAATTTTAAAAGGGAGGTAGATGGTTTGTGTGCCATAAGGAAAATTGACACTTTGGCATGCATATCCTTTATCAGCAGACAAATTACTATTCTAAACAACAGTTTAAAATGTATTGATGTGCACCTATTGGAAAAGATGGACTATAAAACTTATTTCTTTGTAGATGTCACTAAAAAATATCTCAACTACACAATCCTGATGTGAGGGATTAGAAATCTGTATGTTCTCCTCTGCATCTGAGGTTATACCAATGGAATATATTGGAATATTTTTGTAATGGGGTTAAGGTAGAGATAAACTGAATTATGCTGAGCCATAGAATGCATAGCTGCTAACAGCCAGATGTTAGCCAACATCTGGATTCAAGAGGACCCTCAAAATCCTCTGAAGCTTAGTCGCGTCTACATGGCATAAGATGAAAGGGATAATTAGCAATTATTTGGCTGTCTTTATCAGTGTAGAAGGTTAAGGAAGATGACCTATATTGGTGGAGGGAAAATATATCAATCATGTGAACTGGGTATTTTCAGTGTAAATTAACTGAATTAAAATTATTTATATTTGGATTTGGAAACCTTTACTCATTTTATTCTGTCTATACTTCACCTTATAGTAAATAGGTAAGTACATAACTAGGAAAATATACTTGGATCATTCTGAACATTTAGACCAAGTACAGATTTGACTATGTCACTCAATAAAGAGCAAGAGCTGCCTCTATTAATTCTAGATTTTTTTCAATTTATTAATTTTATTTTAATTTATAAAATAAAGCAAGCATTTCCATGACATAGCAGAATTTTAAAAACAGGACGATTTCACATGAAACTGCAAATCTATTATGCATAACTTGCTATTCCTTTTAAATATGTAATAAAGTTTTTTAAATACAATGAATATTTCATTTAATAATACAAATATTTAATACTATAAATAAAAATAACAATATAATAAATTCTATAAAATATATAACAAACTTTCTTTTTTATTCCTTTTTTTTTCCTTCCCTCCACCCCACTTGACTTTTCAGGACCTTTGCAATGTGCCTCAATTTCATCTTCCATGATCACACATCACTCCTCTTCCAGAAGCCTATCATTCAGCCACACTGGCCTTCTAGCTAGACCTCCCACCCCATCTCCACGTCTTTTCTATAGCTGTCACTCATGACTGAAATTCCCTACCAGTGCACCTCAACCTCTTAGAAACCCTTGTTTCCTTCACAACTCAATTCAAGCAAAACTTTCTGCATGAAACTTCTCCTGATCCAAATCCACCTCCTTCCAGCTCCTTCTCACTTACCACCCCCACTCCCATCACTACCAAAAGAGAAAAAAAATTATCATGAATTTGTTTTGTATATACTTATGTCCATGTCACTTTTCCTGAAAGGATGCAAGTTGCCTGAGAGCAATAACTATTTCATTCTCCTCTGGTCTTAGCATTTACAATACCTACAGAGTACCTGACCAATAATAGGGGCTCAAGGAATGCTTATTGGATTGATCTCTAGGACCAGGGTCCACAGTTCAATCCATTAATTGATCATTTGCATTAATCATAAAGCAACTGAAATGATCTACTCAAATACACTCAGGCTCAACCCAGAAGAGATGCAAATCATTCTATTTGAAATTAGAGACCCTGGCTTTTCTGCTATAACTATTCCTTTTGGTCCATGGGGAGAAGATGCAGTCTACTTGAATTTATTTTTAGTTCTGGACAATATAGCCCTCATCCTTAACAGGGCAGAGGAAAAGGTGGGCCTAGGAGAGAGATGTCATGGTGATAGGACCCAGAACATGGCATAGGCACTACATAGTAGCTCAGCTTAGTTGAGGACCATAAAAGTCAAAGAATGTTGCTTACCTGTGTGAAGAAGTAAATATACCCTGCCACCCACAAGGAAGAAGCTCATCTTTTCCTACCAGATGGTACAACCCTGGAGCAAAGCTCCATTTCCATTAGGATAGTTCTGCTTCTGCCTAGATATGCCAGCGGACAGAAGGATGGATTTGGAATCAGGAGGACTGATGGGTTTAAATCCCTTCTCAGTCAATTTCTAGCTGTGCCACTCTGGACAAGTCACTATATGCTACCTTATCTGTAAAAAATCCCACAGGGTTATGAAACTCAAATGAGATATTACACGCAGAACAATTTGTAACCCTCGAAGGCCTACATAAATATTAGTTGCTGTCATCATTACATCAACACTAACCTTGATGCTGGCCAGGTTACTTAACTTTTCATGTTCTCAGTTTTCTCACCTGTAAAATGGAACTCTGAGGTTGTTTCCAGGTCTAAAACTGACAAGCCTTCATAAATAACTGGGAAACAAAATCATAGGCTCTCAAAGCTAGAAGTGACCCTAAAAAGAACTTATTCTAGAAATGAGTAAAAGATGTGATGAAGCAAATTTAATCTTGATAGTAGGGAAAGTTATAAAAAAGTTAGAGCTGTCAAAAAGTGGAATGGCCTTCCTTGGAATGTGATAGCGTCCCCTTCTTTGGGGGTCTTGAAGTCAAGGAAATATAGGATATTTTTCAGGTTTGAATAAGGACTAGGTGGTCACTAAGGTCCCTTCCAACTCTGTTTTGCAGAAGGCTAGGCTACCCATTAACCACAAATAGCAAGCAGCTGAGCTCACTCAAGGTAAGATTGGAGCTTGATTCCAAGTACAACATTTTTTTTATATATCACATTAATAAAAAGAATAAAGTCCTAATTAACTGCAGGACTCTGAGATCATAGGTTCAGTGATGTAGAACTGAAAGTGCCTTTAATTATTCTTTAGTCCAATATCCTCATTTTACACATGAGGAAACTGAGTCACAGAGACAAAGCCAATTCCCCAACAGTCCATGGGTAGTCAACAATGGAGGAGGAATTCAAACTCACACCCTTTGACCTGAAGTTAAGCACTCTTTACCCTACCATGCTACCTCTATTTATTGGTATTTCTTCTTTCCTACGCTAATAGGATACCTGTCTTTTGGGTCACTTTGTGAAAATTAAAAGATTAATTATCCATATTTATCCATCTTCTTTCTTTAGACCAAAAGGGAATAGAGACCAGAAGTCTGTGTGATCATGTGAGGATTTATGGATGGTTGTGAAATTCAACCTGTTGCTCTACTTTTCTGAAAACAACAGACTGAGAACCCAACTAAATAACTCCCCCAAAGGTGCGGAATGTCCTAAAACTAGGGATACTTCTGCTAATAAATTCTTCTTGAGAAGATGTTTTGATTTGGAATGATTATGTCTTCCGAAGTGAGAGGGCTCATGGTGCAGTTGAAAGGTTGTACCATTTTGAGTCAGAGGACCTAGGTTTAAATCATAACTCCACCATTTTAGTCCCTATATGACATTGGGAAAATCATATAACCTCTCTCAATTTCCTCACCTGTAAAGTGAGCGGACTGGAACTGGATCACTACTGGGGTCCCTTCCTTCTGTAAGTCTATAATTCTCTGATCCTATCCAGCCTGAAGCCCATGATGCCATGCCCAGCTATAAGAACATTTCCTTAACTCAATTTGAATATAACCTGAAGAGAGTTAGTTAGTCTATAAGCACAGCTGCTAATAAAGGACCTACTATGTGCTCGGATTTAGGAAAACCTGAATACAAATGCCATCAGATACTTACTTGATTGCAACACTGGGTAAATTATTTAGGGGCTTTATACCTCAGATTTCTAATCTTTGAAATGATGGGGCTGAACTCAGTGGTCGCTTCTAGGTGAAATCTGTGATCATATAAACTCACTCTTGATTCTTGTTGCTTGGTCATTTTTCAGTTGTCTGATTTTGTGACCCCATTTGGGGTTTTCTTGGCAAAGATCCTGGAGCGGTTTTCCATTTCTTTCTCTGGCTCATTTTAGAGATGAGGATACTGAGGCAAACAAGGCTAAGTGACTTGCCTAAGGTCACACAGTATCTGAGGCCAGATTTGAGCTCAGGAAGATGAGTCTTTCTGACTTCAGGCCTGGCACTCTATCCACTGCATCAGCTAGCAGCCCCCTCAATACCGATACCTGTAATGGCATCACTTCCCCACTAAACAGAAACTCCTGAACCAGATATGCATCCACTAAACAGGGGCAGCTCGTTACCTAATGCTGGCATCTTTACTGCTGAACAGGCAAGCCAGTTTGCTACTAAACATATAGAATGTTGTTCCTACTAATCTCCCTAATACCCTTTACATTTATTCATGACACAAATCAAATCAGACTCTGATCTGCATTGTTGCTCCTTATTCACAAAATTTCTTCCTTCTGCTGCATGTATTTATGTTTTGTTGTGTTGTTCTTGTTGGGAATTTATCTGGGGTTTGGCATTTACAGCTGATTCAGCAAACATTTCATATTCAGCAATGCACTGTAAACATTTTTTCCCCTTTTGACAGATCCATTGTGACAAGTGTTATAAACTCTTCACTGTAGGGTGTATCTCATCTATTGAGCTACACTTTATATCACTTTTATTATGCACAGAAAATCCCTCCTGTAATGATGCACCTGCCTGGGTCCATGCCCTGACAATCTGTGATTTCTGCTCTGCCTAACATTCATGGTCTTGGTTTTATTATAGTGGTTTGTTCTTGCTTAGCCTCTGTATAAACTATAGAATGCTAAGGGTAGCTAGGTTGTGCTGAACCTATTTCTTGAGCTTGAATTGCTTTCAATCTAAGACTTTACAAGAGGGGAATGAGCCAAGGCTCTTCAAAGTAGTAACACCAGCATGGAATGGAGACAATTCTCAATTTGATCTCGGCAGGCCTTGCATTGAATCCAAGATGTTACTTACTGCCTACTTGATCTTGGACAAAGCCCATAACATCTTTGGGGTTTAGCTCCTCATCTGCAAAGTTATAGTGTCTAAATGGCCCTTAAAGTCCCATTCAGAACTTTATCTATGGTCTTTCCAGTTTATTTTGCATCTCTGGTGCTTACCATCTGGACAGTCTTAGGCATGTCATATAATGTCTGTGCAGATATCTTCATCTGTAAAATGGGATTGGGCTAGAGTAGAAGGTATTTAAAGTTCTTTCTAGCTCCAATCAGAGAATCTGAGTTCAAATCCTAATCCTATGATTTACTACATGAATTACTTCAGACAAGACATTCACATTTATGACTTTTCTTTCCTTTATTTGTAAAATGAGTGGAGTTAGACTTGTGGTGGTTAAGTAACTTACCCAGGGTCACATAGCTAGTAAATGTTTGAGGCTAGATTTGAACCTGTCTTTGTTGTTGTTCAGTCATATCCGACTCTTCATGATCCCATTCATTGTTTTTTTTGGGGGGGGGCGGTTGGCAGAGATACTAGAGTGGTTTCCTATCTCCTTCTCTAGCTCATTTTACAGATGAGGTAACTGAGGCAAAGAGGGCTAAGTAACTTGCTCAGGGTCATACAGCTAGTAAATTTCTTAAGTCATATTTAAACTCAGGAAAATGAATCTTCTTGACCCCAGGACCAGCAATCTATCTTCTAAGACCTGTTTCATGAACATTGCTATTATTTTTAGCCAGCAATTATTAAGCTCTTACTAAATGTGCCATGCTCCACTCTAGGGACAAAATAAAAAAGATAAAAATAAAATAGTCATTGCCTTCAGGGAGCTTTGATTTGACTGAAAAGCTATAAACTGGCCAGAGACAATAACTCCAACATTTGTCAATGTGCTTATTCCTTCCAATGACACAGCTCACAACCTATCTGTGGCTGCCCATATTATACAACTCTTATCTATATCTGGGAGTGAGTTAGTCCACACAATATACTAGGGGACTGCTCTAGTTTTCCAGAAACCAATGGGGCTGTACTTCAATTACGTATTCACTATGTCACTAAATTTTTATGCTTAATTTTTCTAATGCCATCCTTTATACCATTTCTCCTATAAAATTCCTTATTAATAATGTATTGCAGCCTGCTGATGAAGTCTATCCATATCCCCATTGCCCCTTGGTTTATCCTCAATCCAAAAAGTCCAGGCCAAATGATAGAAATTTATTTATTTAAATGTTCTAGGGAAACTTCTAGTTATGCCCCCCACACATATTACAGATAAGGAACCTAAGATCCAGTGAGGAGAAATACCCTGAACACCTGGGGTACAGGAGAAAGTGTTCTGGAATCTGAGACAGAAGAATACGCTTTGAATCCTAGCCTTGCCACTTATTTGTCATGTGAGCTTGAGGAAAGAGCTCAACCTCTCCAGGCCTGTTTCGTTTTCTATAAAATAAGGAAATTGAACAAAATGACCTCAAGGTCCCTTCTAGCTCTAAATGTATGATCTATTCTCCTGTTATTTTTAAGCACTCCACTACAATTCTACACATTTTTATTCCCTCATCCCAACCCCAGGTGGAATATAGGCTTCTTGAAGGCATAAAGTTTTGATATTTTGGTCTCTAAAATTTCATATTCTTGAAATATATTTCACTGAACTGCTTCACTACAGGATCAATATGGGAAAGGGAAGAAAATGTAGCCAGTGACTCGTGTGAAAGTCTGGGAAAGAACAGAGAGGAAAAAATGAGAGGTCACAGTGAGGATGAAGAACAGACTTTAGGGATACAAGGCAGAGGGAGAAGTAGAATGACATGAGATTGTTAATGAGATAAAGGCATTTTAGAGTTCAGAAGCATGAAAGGGAGTTCCACATTCCTGCAGGCTTCATGGATACACTGGATGACCACATGTTAAGGATTCCACTCAATCACAATTTGAACTAAATGCCCTTCGAGATTCCTTCTAGCACTAAATTTCTGGAATTCTGTTTCATATTTGACCAGGATGAATCCCTTGCTCTCTTTGCCCCTGATGAAGGCAACCATGGAGGACAGCTGGCTAGCTCTCACTTAGCTCCCTTCAATATGTGTCTGCAAAACCCAACAACTTTTACCCTTGTCGATCTGCTTGGCAGACCTCTACAAATTCCCAAACTGCAAATAAAATGCTAGAGGCTTCATAGTGATCAGATTAAAAAATTCACACTTCATGGAGACCAGCTCAGCAGGAGCAGGCAAGCTTGTGAAAGCTTCCTGAAGGAGGGGAGGCAGTAGGCTGTTGTCGGGAAGCCCGTGACAGCAGGGGCTGAAGCATTGCTATTAGGCAAGGAAACCCTTTTTCCTTCAGGCTGAGAGGTGCCTTGGATGCAATAAATAATAATAATAATAATAATAATAACATATTATACTGTCTTATCAAAACATGCTTTACCCCCACATTAGTATGAGTTATACTTAAACAGCAGGGAAGGATGAGTATAATCTCATTGACATCTACCAGGGCTTTAAGAAACAGAATTAATATTGCAATGGGATCTTTTCCTAATGGGCTCTGATGCGGTAAAAGGTTGTTTATGCTACAGTGCAAGTCGTCTTCTGTTCCAATTATTCATAACATGCTTCCCAGCTGTTCTCATGATACATCTCGTTAGGAGATTCATCTCCCTGAGACAAAAAAAATAGATGTGGCAATTGGTGATTCTTACTGATTTTTTTTTTAATGAGAGTGAAGTAAAGAAAGGTTACTGAGCAATGAACAGTTGGAAGTTCTGATATTGATGAATCAAATTTTCACCTTGTAAATATCAATCTCTGCCTATAGGGCTCAAGGTCAGTGCTTCCTCATTGTGGACCGAGGATAAATCATTTCTCCTATCTGACCCTCAGTTTATTCTTTGGTAAAATGGACTTGGAGTAAGACAGGGCTTGAGAGGTCATCCAATCCAAAGTCCAAATCTCTCAGAGAAGGAAGCAGAGGACAAGAGAGGTAAAGTAACCATGCCAAGACTACACAGATAGTAAGTCATAGATAGAGGCAGCTTTTGAATCCAAGTCTTTGGACCCCAAACCCATAGCTCCTTCCACTAGACCACTCTGCCTCAGCAATATATAATATATATACACACACATATACATGCATATATACATACATATCTATATATATGTACATTTGTATATATGTATATGTGTATGTGTACAGATAAAGATACACAAATGTACTCTTGACTCTCCAGAGAAGACAAAGAGGACAATGGGCAACATTCTTGGATGGGAAATGGCATAAGGCTAGAAGGGCTTAGTGATGGAAGCATTCTTAGATGTGGCTCTTAGCCTTACCATGTCTAAATTGTAGAGCTCTGGGTTTGAAGGTAGAGGAAATGTACCCAAATGCTTCACTTATAGATATAAATATGAAAACTGAGGCCCTGAAGTTAATGAGCCCAAGGTCCCATAATCAGTCAGAAGAAGAGGCAGGATTCAAACCCAGTGGACTCTAAATCCAAACATCTTTTTATTGCATCATGCGTGTAACATGTTGAAGGGGTAAATTATAATCTAGTTTGAATGTGGTATAGAGTTCATAATATGAGATTGGGAAAGTTGAGTAGTGCCTGACTGTGGAGATTTTTGAGGGGCAGATGAATGAGTTTAAATGTTTCATGTTCTCATGAAAGTCACCAACTCTTCAATTTTAAACTCATAGGTAGGAGAGATGGCAAGGAACGGTGGACCCAAGTTCAAATCCAAGCCCTTCCCCTTAAAAACCAGTGTGACCTAAGGTAATTCTCTTAACCTCCTTGGTCCTTATCTACAAAAGGAAGACTATAGCTTCTAAGTTCTCTTTTAGCATTTAACCTGTGATATTCTAATCTTCTGTCTAATGATATATATGGCCAAATGTTCTCTAGAAAGCCCAATCAATATGAGGGGGAAAGGGAGAATAAGGAAGTGAGGCTGTAACCCACCCATAATAACACATGGTTAACAATGAGACTTTAGACATATCAATTTCCCTTCTCTAGGCCTCAGTTTCCTCATTTGTAAATGATACATTTGGATAACATGATCTCTAAGAATATTTCCACAGACAAATGAGAAAGTCAATTGTCAAAGCAGTAGATTTTGTAATGGGTAGTGTGTTAATCTTCAAGTAAAGAGAAAACTGGATTCAAATTCTGCCTCTGATGCATATTAGTTGTGGGATAATGGGCAGGTTTGATTTTCACTGAACCTCATTTTACCTCCGCTTAGTAACTGCCGGAAACAGAACTTGAACTCAGGTCTTTCTGATTCCATGTCCCACCCTTTATTATTGCCATTCAGTGGTTCACTCACATCCAGCTCTTCCTGACCCCATGGACAGTCCATGGGGTTTTCGTGGCGAAGATACTGGAGTGGTTTGCCATTTCCTTCTCTTTACACATTTCCCCTCCCTTTATACACCATGGTATTACTTATCTGATCTTTTGTTTTCTCAATCTTCTCATAAATATTCCTAGTCATCTTTAACATGGATCCTCTGTTCTAACTCCTAAATATTCCAAGCTTATTCCTTATTTCTCTGCTTTTATTTGTGCTTTTCCCATGAACTAGAATGCCCTCCTTCCTCCTGATTTCCTCCTCATTTCTCCTTCCATACATAGCTCAAGTCCCACTATCCACGGGGATAGGAAGCTTTCCCTGACAACCCTGGCCCTCTCCGAAATCCTCTAAGGTTTAATCGTCTTTATCTAATCACAGTGTCTATTTTCTCCTGTGTGTGTGTGTGT
>JAQQSZ010020228.1:0-10188 GCA_028646595.1 Phalanger gymnotis
ATTACATACGATACATTTGGTAAAGATCTAAATGAAAAGCACTGGTTTCATTTAGCTTCACATTTCCTAGTGTGTTTCTGGGTAGTGTGATGCTTAATAAATAGGAATGAAGACTGGGATTATATGCTAGATGCAGGGTGATTTTGAATCATAACTTTAAACTTGAGTCTTCATATCTGTTCCACACTGTTGTGGAATAAGGAATGTTTTAGCACTAAGCTGTACACAAGGAAACCGTTTAGCAACAGCAAATAGGCACTGTCCACTTAATTCTCTGAATCCAGTTAAATCAGGAGGTTTTTGGTCTTTATTAAGTTGGTCCCCAAAATAGGGATTAAAATCCCTCTGAAATAGAACAATCTTCCTTTTGCTATACTATGGCAGTCTAAAATAAAATTAAGACAATCCAAATTTTATTTCTCCCTTTAGTGACAGTGAGGCACCTTTAGCCTTGTATTTTTAGCCAACAGATTCATGGACACAGAAAGCGGCACGGAAAAGGGCTGGAATCAATGATGGGAAACACTACCATGCTACAATCATCGGAGAGACAGGCTGCCATGTGAATTTCCACTGAATTGCTGGCTGACTTTGTTACTGATGCTCAGCCATACAGAAATCAGGGAACAGAACAAACATCGTTCCTTATTTGGACTGAGACTTTCAGTTGCTTTGCAGAAGTCAATTCCTAAATGGGAGAGGTTGATAAAATAATAGTATTTTACTGGTATTTATAGTATTTATACTGGTCCAAATATAGGCCGATGTCCCCTAAAATGATTTCTCTTTTAAAGGAAAAAAAAAGGCCAGGCATATAGTGAAAGTAACATCAATTGTAGGCCACGTTTGGGTTTTTATACAAGCCATTTATATTTGGACCAATACAAAAATGGTGCCTCAAGTATTCATACAGAAAAAAATATAGATGTTGTCAATTATCTTTAAAAAGTATTTTCTCAGTGACTGCTCAGATGTTTTCCCTGCAGTATGGAGTGGGAGGAAGGGCCACAATAATTAGGCCATTCTTTGTGGTTTATGACTTTCTAAAACAACCTTTTCACTATGGGTGGAAAGTCCCCACCCATTTTATAAGATGGTCCCTGACCTTCTATTAAAAGGCTCTGGGTGACTTGAAATGCTTGCGCTCTTAAATTAACCCAGGCATGATCCAGTAGCTCAGTTGGGTTCCCTGCTATTATCTAGAATGTAACAGAATGCCCTCAATCTTGGAGATTCTGGCCTAAGTTAAATACCCTGCCTGCCCAAGGGAAAAAAAAATGCAATTTAAAGACTAAAAAAAAAAATGCAATTTAAGGATAAAATTCAACTAGAAGCTTTAGTGTGCTGTTTGAAAGGAGGAACTAGATTTAACTGGTGCCCAAAGACTCTCTGATAACAAATATTGGTCAGGTAATCATAATTTGATTGACATTTCCAGTAAAGAAAAGATGCAATAATAGAAGAAACTTCTTACAAGGGAAAGGGACAACATGGAGTTCTTGAGTTTCTGGCAAACAAAATTATTTTTTGATGCATATACATTTAAGTTCGTTTAATATTTGATCCAGTGTCTGATGTAAGCCCACGTTCTCTTCATTGGCCTGGGCAAGTTTTTCTTCCAGGTCATCAATGGTTTTTTCCAGTTTTGCAACAGTTCTTTCTGCAAACTCAGTCCGGGTCTCAGCCTCTGTAAGTTTGTCAGACAGAAGCTTGATTTCTTCTTCATACGTATCTACTTTTTCAGAATACTTCTCAGATGCAGCCAAGGATTTCAGGTTGTTGGTGACATTCTTCAGTTCCTCTTGTAGATCGCCACACTTAAACTCTGACACCTCCGCACGCTCTTCTGCTCGTTTCGGTTCACCCTCAGGGATGACCAACTTACGGGCTACCTCCTCATATTTGAGATCAGCCTCCTCTGCGATATACTTTGCTTCCTTCAACTGCATCTCCTGAATTTCCATTTTCTCTTCATCCTTCATCGCCCGGTTCTCAATCACCTTCATTCCTCTCTTACTCTCATCAGCGGCCTTTTCCGCCTCCTCCAGTTTCCGCAGGGCTGTGGCCAGCCGTTCTTGGGACCGGCCCAATTCTTCCTCAACTAGCTGGATCCGTCGATTCAGGGCTGCCACATCTCCTTCAGCTTTCTCGCCCCGCTCTCGCTCGCGGTCCAGCTCCCGCTGCAGGCTCTGGGCTCCGTCCTCCGCCTCATCCGCCTGACGCTGCAGCGCCTGGATTTGTCTTTTCACCGCCTCCAGGGAGTTGAGGCCGGCCATGGGGACTAGGGGGCTCGGGGCACTGGGCACGGGGCAGGACGGCCTGGGAGCGCTGGGGCTGGCGGGGCTGGCGCCGCTGGTCTGCCTGTTTCATTCTTTATACTCATATTCCCAGTGCCTAAAACAATGCTGACATATAGCAGATGTTTCCTAAATACTTGTTGATTGATTGACAAGTTCCCTATTAGAATATAGGTTCCTTTATGGCTAATGCAGGATCTTGTTTTGCTTGACAACACATATTTGTAATGGGTTTTGTTCTTTTTGCATTTTAAATGGATGGAGGAGGTAGGAGGGAGAGAATTCAGAGCTGAAAACAAAACAAAATTGATTTTTAAAAAAGGGAACAGATAAAATGATGCAAAAAAAAAAAGAATATAGGCTCCTTGAAGACAGAGACTATCTCACTTTTTGTGTTTGTAATTTAGGGCTTTGTGTAGTGTCTGGCACAAATAGTAAATGCTTAATAAATGTTTTTCCTTTTCATTCACTCATATAAGAATACAGAACCCCGGGCCTCCGAGGAGGAACATTTGAAGCACCAAAGCACTTCTGTTAATAGTAATAATAGCACATTTTAAAAAGTGCTTTGTAATTGATGAAATGCTTTATGAGCTGAATCTGCAGAGATCTCTGAAGTCTATTGTGTAGTTTTTCCAGATGTATCAACTGCCATCACTCTCCCTTTTAGGGGAGTTTTCTTAGTTCATTTGGAGAAAAAGGATGACACTTTCCTCAAAGACACTAGAAAGATGTGTTTGGGGGCAAAAAAACCTTAGCTTTGAAAAAAATAACTCAAGTATGTCATCAGCCTCCAGGTCCTGAGTGCATCCTTTCAAGTAGACCTTGACTGGTTTCATCAATTGATCACCGATGCAGCATACCCATCACTTGAGAGACAAGTACAGGGAGTAAGAGAGAAATGGCTTTCTTTCCACTATCAAAACGAAGTGAGGATTAGGCTTTCCGAGTTGAAAACCTAATGGTTTGTGAGACAATTTCCCTGGGGTGGAGCAGCCTGACCTTTTATTTTGGAGGAGGACGTATAATTATTAAGCATATTCTAGGCAATAATTATCATTTTTCTTTCTTGTCTCATTTGAGTTCTTTGCCATTCAGAACATCTAATCACTACCCAGGCAAAGAAATGTAGAACCAGATGAACTTTTCTCTGGAGAAAGTTAGACTACTTCCAAATAGTCACGTGTCTCACTTAGAACTGAAATGGATTTAGAAGATCATTGACCCCAACTACTAAGGCCTGTGAAGATTAAACGACTTATCCAAGATCACACATGAAGTAAACATCAGAGGGAGGAGTTAAAACAAGGTTCCGTAAGTCTAAATTCTGGGTTAACAAGAACAAATGGAACAAAACTAGATTACACTGCCTTACCCACAATTGTGGTTAATCAGACATTTTTTCCTTTCCCTCTCTATTCATTTTTATAAGCCCACATTCTGAAGCTCAATGGATCATAAGATATACGTGTCTTCAATGAATCCTCTTATTTCCAAGTTTACCTCAATGAGGCCCAGAGAGGTTCAGTGACTTAACAGTCAATAGGTAACAAAACCAGAGTTTTAACCTATGTGCTTTGACTTCAAATCCAATGCTATTTCCACTAAGTCAGGCTTTGGGAGTGCTTTGCATTTGAATTCTTTTCATTATAAAGCGCATCAGATCTTTTTATGCTTTTTTACTTTATGTCCTCTGAAATATTAGAGGTACTTAATTCATGCTTGTTAATTGATTGACAGATTTTTTGTCTGAATCTTCATCTGATTAAGTGCTAATTCTAAATCTGAATCCACTGCTATAGTAATCTGTCCAGTTCTGTCCATTTTTTTCTCCACTTCCTAAGGCTATGGTGATGTAATCACTATTAACAGAAAGAATATTGAGGGAAGTGGGGGTGAAGCAGGAAATGACAGCGCCAGGAGAGGTCTGGCCCCTGACCTTAAAATGCAGGCATTTACTTGAGTAAAGAACAAAGAAAAACTCCCTCTCCCTCTCCAACCAACTCCAGTTGTCCAATTCCTCATCACATCCATCTCAACCCTACTCCCAGGACACTGCTGTCCCACTCCACATCTCCCTGTCCCTTTTACTGTTCCCTCTGGGATAACTGCTCCATAATTAAAAAAAAAAATTCCTCCTTTTTTTTTTTTTTTTTTTTTTTACTACTTTCTTTCTCATTACCTTCAGTCTTCTTTCTCTCATTGAGACCTAGCTCCAGATGTATGACCTTGCATTCCTGGCCACCCTTATCAGCACTGGTTGAACTTTCAATCAGTGCTCTCTGCCCCACCCACCCCTCACTCTAACGCACTCTTTTGGTGAAAATGGGGAAACTGAAATATTCTTCGTTCCCCATTGATACTTCTGGATCCTTCCTCTACCATTATCATTCAGCACCCTCTCTCCCCTTGAGGTTCATTCAATCTAAATTCATCACTCAATCCAGATCCTGATGGATGTTGTCAACTTACCCCAAAGACATTTTCTTTCTATTTCAATGGTTCAGTGTCTGGCTCACAGTTTTCCTTGTCTCCTCAACTCCTACCCTTATCCTATCGAGATTCATGTTGGTACTCCCTGAAATACCCCAATTTACTAGTTCCTCATACTACTCCACTCCATCTCATCTACACATAATAATCTTGCCATCACCCTTAAGTATTCCACTTCCATGTTCAATAGCTCTAAATTTCCTTTATCTAATCATATTTTTAAAAATCTTTTCTACACCTCCTAAACCTATTCTTTGCTTTGCTATGATCACTCATCTTCTGGGCCTATCTGTGGCCCTTATTCCTGCTCTGGCTGCATTTTTCTCCCTTCCAAATTTCAAGAATAGGGGATACGATAGGGACTAGACCTTGATTTCATTAATACAGGGAACTCCCAGGTGGAGACACTTCTTTTGCCCTTACAGGTAAATGAGAGTTTTTTTTTTTATAGTAATGCTTCTTAAACTGTGGGTCTTGGCCCCAAATGGGGTTGCAAAACTGAATGGGGGGATCTCGAAAAATTTGGCAACAGTGAAAGGTTTCTGAATGCGCAACAATAAAAAATTAATTAAAAATCAAACATGTAATTAATCCTAGGTGTTTCTGGTGGAGCTCGTCCTTGTTGCATTGTGCAACTTCACTGTAGCCTTGGTTCTGAACATAAAGCATACATGCTTTTTTGCACTGTGCATGCCCTCAGGCCACACAATGCCAAAGAACACTGCTGAAAAGTGAAAAGGGGTCTCCAGTGGAAAAAGTTAAAGAAGCCCTGATTTAGAGCACTGAAAAGTTAAGAGATTTGCCTGAGGTCACAAAGAAAGAATGTGTCAAAAGTAGGACTTGATCTGGATTTGAGGCCTCCTCTGGAATTCACTAGGCCATGGTGTCTCTCTGCCAATCCAACCCCTTGGTTAATTAGTTTAACTTTACAGTGTTCTCTCTTCTTGAATCTCTTATTTCCATGTTTTATTCCTGAACACACCTTGCCAAGTTGCAACTCCAGATTACTTTTACCACCTGCCTCCTTTGCTTTTATGTATCCCCTGCTGAATGGAACTAGAGAATCATATAGAACTATGCTACAAACTAATGCAAGTAAATCTCAACTGGGCCCCCACTCTAGCATGACAAGCCTATTCCTCCTCTTTAATTGATTTTTCTATTCTATTCACCATAGTAGCTGGTTTAAACTTTCTCTTTTCTCCTCGTATCTCTCATACCATCTCCTCTTCCTCCCTTCTGCTGTGGACTTTGCCCTATACTTTAGTTGCCCCAGCCCACATTGAGAAAATTTGCCTCAAACTTCCTCTTCTCTCTTCCTCTCACATCTCTTTGATAGTACTGCCCTCTCCCCCAGCTATTCCTTTGCTCCACTCTGATGATGAGGTGGTTTTCTTCTTGCTGTGGTTTATCCCCTCTATACATACCCTTGATCGCATACTTTACTTTCTCCAGCAGATTGCCCTGCTCATCCCCATTCTCCTTGATCTGTCTCTAATCTTCGATCTCTTGCTATCTGCTATTCCTTCCCTACTGCCTACAAACGTGTCCAAACTTCTAGTGACCTTAAAAACCCTTCACTAGGACCTATCATGCCCAGCAAGCTAACATCTGATGTCTCTTCTCATCCCCCCTAAGCTTGAAAAAGCCCTTTGCACTCTGGTGCTGCCACTTCTCCTTTTACTGTCTTCTAATCCTTCTGCAAGGTGGCTTCTGACTGTTATTCAAACAAAACTGCTCTTGTCAAAGTTAGCAATGATATCTTCATTTTTTTTGTAAATAGTATTTTGTTTTTTCCAATTAGATGTAGAGATAGTTTTCAACATTCATTTTTATAAGATTTTTTTTTCCAAGTTTTTCTCCTTCCTTCCACTCCCCCCCTTCCTAAGATGGCAAACAATCTGATATGGGTTATACATGTGCAATCATGTTAAACATATTTCCACATTCTTCATATTATGAAAGAAGAAGCAGGAAAAAAGGGAAAAACCAAGGAAAAAAAAAAGCCTAAGAACACAAAATAAAAAACCTGGTCCATAGTAGGCACTTAATAAATACTGATTTCCTTCCTTCCTCTCTGTAGCATTTGGCAGTGTTGATGACATTCTTGTCTCTGGTTCTATGCCTTTGTGAGTTTCTGGGTCACTGCTCTTGAGTTTTTGTATCTCTGATCTTTCTATGTTCTCCTCCAACCCATTTAACCACTCCTTTGCTGGATCTTCTTTTCTTTCTATATTCTTTTTTAAAAAACAAATATTTGTTAATTTTTTTTTTGTTTTTACACTGCCTAGACTTTCCCTTGTATCATTTTTCCTTGAGCAATACCATATAACAAAGAATGTTTTTAAAGAAAAAAAAACACAAAGAGGAAGGAGGAAAACAATCAGAAAAACTGATCAGTGCATGGGAAAAAAATCTGAAAATATATGCAGTGTTCCACACCTGTGTACCACCCACCTCTGCAAAGGAGTGGGGTGGGGGCAGGTGTTCTCTCATATATCTTCTGTGGGGCCACGTTTGTTCTTGGTAATTTTGCAATATTTGCTATCATTTGGTTTATGGCTGTTCATTCCATTTACATTGTTGTAGTAATTTCGCATATTTTTTTCTTGATTCGGCTCACTTTACTCTGTACTGGGATAGTGCATGAAGGCACTGGCCATCCAGGGGACTGGCACTGAAAGGCATGGTTCAGTGAAGCGCCAAGCAAGAAGATTAGACAATAACTCTTGAGCTGGATAGAAGATAAAATGCTGGCTATGCAGTTGGGAAGACTTGAGGTCAAATCCTGCTTCAAACTCTTACTAGTTGTATGATTTGGGGTAAAAATTACATTATCTCTCTTACCCTCAGTTTTCTTTTTCATTTATAAAATGGGCATAATAATAGCACTTGCCTCCCAGGGTTATAATGAGGATCAGATGAAATCGAATATGGAGAGCACTTTGTGCAATCTCAAAATGTTATATAAATGCTAGTTATTATTATACTTTAAGCAATCTAGCAAACAGGTGCTAACACCTCATAGGCCAAAGTTTTATGCTAAGTGCGAGATGCTGGAAGAGTTACAAACCTGTAGAGAATGGATAAATCCAGTTAAGTCTCTGAATCTCAGATCTAGACTCTATTTATTTTTCAGGGAAAAGGGAAAAAGTTCAAAGAAACTAAACTAACACTTTAGTAACTATTCTAACTTTGGTAGGATCACTGATTCATTAATTCATTCACAAAACATTTAGTTAAATGGCTGTGAAACAGGTGGGAAGTTTATGAAAGACATTTTATTTGTGGGTCCCCATGCTATCCCCTATCCCTGAGACTGGCAAAGGAGGAAAATATAGGTATAGCAAGGATTAGAGCCTTGGATAAGTACCGTGATCGACCTTTCTATAATTTCAACCCACTGGTCCTAGTTCTAGAGCCAAGCAAAACAAATCTAATCCTATTTCCTCACAATAATTCTTTAAATATTTGAAAGGTGATCACATCCCCCTTAAATCTTTTGTTTTCCAGGCCAAACATTTAAAAATCCTTCCTTATATGACATGGGTTTAAGTCCCTGTAATATCCAGAATACTATCCTCTAGATTCAAACTTCCTTTTAAAACATGGCACTCAGATTTTAGATACAACATTTCATATCTGGTCTCATTAGCAGAATGAAATTTGTCTATAATTTGTCTCGTCCTGGACAGTATACTTTTATTAATGTAGCCTAAAATTACATTTTTGGTTGCCATGTTTCACTGCTGACTCATGCTGCACTGAAGTCAACTCCAATCCCGCCTCCCTCCAGCCAAGTTATTTCACATCATTTGCTATGTAAATATGTCATCCTTGTCTTGCATATGTCACTCACATGGCCTGGGGGGGGTGGCAGTCCTTAGATCTTGTCCCTTTGCCACACCTGTCATGCCTGAACAAGTCCTTCATCTCTGGACATGCCAGAATAGAGGGACAGTTTCCAAAAATGCAGCTGATTTCAGTTACAAACTCAAATGATAGGCCAACACTGGATGTCCACACTTATGTTAATTGTCCTGTTTCCCAGAAGCAGATCCCTAGCACCTCCCATGTGGGCACTGCCTTCTTACCACATGGCACTACCAGCTATTTTATGAACAAAGAGAGAGAAAGTGGAGAGGGGGGAGGAAAAAGGGAATAAGCATTCATACTACATGTGCTAAGCATTTTATAAATATTATCTCATTTGATCCACACAAAAGGTGTTATTATTTTCCTCATTTTACAGTTGAGGAGACTAAGGTGAACAAAGGTTAAGTGATTTGTTCAGGAACACAGTTAGGAATTATCTGAGGCTACTTTGAAATTCAGGTCTTCTTGGCTCTAGGTCTAGCATTCTATCTACCATGCTACCTCACTGCTTCTTTGACACACAGAGACAGACAGAGATTGTCTCAGTCAGACAGTCTAAAATTCAGACAGCTCTGGCTGCATAGCCTTGTAAAGAGGATGCTTCTGCCCAAGTGCTAAATCAACAGAGAATGTTGATACATGCACCAGTCTTCCTGTTTCCCAGAATCAGGTCACCAGAGCCTACCATGAAGATTTTGGCATTTTTAAAGTGGTCTAAACATATGCCACCCCCTAATACATATATAGCATATGTACATACATATCAGTACATATACATATATGCATACATATAGCATGCAATATGTCATTAAATATAGTACAATACATGATTATATGTAATACCAAATATATTACAAATAATAGAGTATAATTATTTATGTATACACATGCACACATATACACACATACACACGCACACATAGTCTACAGACACATATACAACAAAAGCCTCTCTTCAATATATGTGATCAAAGAATAAGAACAAACCATTCTCTAAAGAAGAATTGCTTCTACTAACAACCATATAAAAGGGTGCTCTATTTAACTAATAATAAGAAAAATGCAAGTTAAAACTACCTTAAGGTTTCACTTTATAGTCAGCAAATTGGTAAAGATAACAAAAGATAGAAATAGTTAACGTTGGAGGAGTTGGACTAATTCATTTCTGGTGGAGCTGTGATTTAGTACAACCATTTTGGAAAGCAGTTTAGAATTATGCAAATAAAGTGACAAAAAGTTCCATATCCTGTGACCTAGAGATTTTACTACTAGGTATAAATCCCAAGAATATTCTTGTACACATGTGTTGTTAAGCAAAATTGTCTCATTAGCATGGCTTTTGTTTCTTTTGAGTGGAAGTACTTTCAGCTGTTAAGTGCTAAGCCCCAGGCCCAGGGCCCTGTCAGGTGTGAAACCTGTGTGGGTGTGGATTGGTGACTCAGGAGGGGCCAGCTCGGGAGCCAATGGTCTCTGGTCATTGAGGCGGGGCTTGAGATAAGCTCGGCTTCGAGGAGGGATGAGC
>JAQQSZ010020229.1:0-10188 GCA_028646595.1 Phalanger gymnotis
TTGTAGGAGAATGGACAGAAAGCTGGTTCCTGTAAGGAGAGAAGAAGAAGACTCTGTGCTGGAGATGATTGGAATAGATACCAAGGACCAGAAGATTTCATTAACGATGTCCTCTGCCAGACAGCTGCATATGAAAAGAACTTTTTGAATTTTAAAGAGACAATTACATTTTTTATTTCTTTTTTGAGTCTATGTATCTATATTCACAAAGGGGACTGCCCCCTTTGATTTGTCAATGCGTCGATCGATCCTTCCCATGTTTACTTACAAGATGATAGTTAAAGGAAAAAATTTGAATGTACTTTTAATGGTGAGGTGGCTGCAAATAAAAGAAAAAGGGGGAAGGATTGAGTGGAATACTGATCGAGTGGAATATTGAAGCAGCAAAACAATTATTGATTATTGATATTCTCAAAACATTTATCCATTTTGTAATGTATTCTTGACTATTTTCCATACAGTAACTTATGTTCTTAGTTTGGTCATAATAAGTTTTTGTCTACCTTGTGTCCTTAGGATAATGAACGCTGTGTTTAAGCCTTAGTTCATAATCAGAACATTACAGCTGAAATTACCCAGTTGTTGCAATTAGCCACTGAGGAAGAAAAGGCAGCACATGAGAACTTACAACGTGACAGTGTTATAGATGACTTTCTGAGTCATATTAAGACCTTTTAACCCCCAATTGGTTTACTCATGTTTAGAGATTGTGGCCATTGTTGGGGTCCTTGCTCTTCTGTTATACCGTTGCACTCCTTTAGTGCTGAGGAGGTGTCTTGGGGCCCTGTATACAGCCATTGATTCAATTGCATCAACTTGGGGCAAAAACAAAAAGGGGGAGTTGTAAGGGGCTCTTGAGAGCCTGATGAAATTGGGAGTTGAGGCCCAAGGACAGCCCCCTGGGAAATAGGAATTATCTGGGGCTACACAGTCTGGCTCGGCTCCTCCTCCTCCTCTGATAAGGCAGGCTGTGAACAGCACATGCCCCCCTTTCCAACACGAGTTGTCCATGAGCTGTGACGCATGGCCCTGGGGCTCCTGATAGGCTTAGAGGATCGTGCATGAGCTTGCTTGCACCCAGATACGAAGGCTAGTACTGCATCAAAATCCTGCTTGCTGTAACAATAAACGGAGTCGCCCACCATCTTGCCTCCCGCCTCGTTCATTGTCCGTGAGATTCTTCCCTTCTGCTGGTCAAAAGCGGGAGGTGGGTGGTAGAGACCCCCAACAACCATCCTCATCATCAACACATTCTTATTTGTTCAACAGAATTATTCTTTCGTGTTTTGCAGATTGCATTGGTGGGCAATGTGACTTTTTTGGTAATTGAATAAAAGTATTGAGATGTAAGCTTATTTTTTGTAGACTCATTGTAAGCATCTTTGGAACAACTTAATATTATCATTGCATAGGTACTTATTCTATAGTCTTAGGGTTTATCATTAGTCCTATCCATGAAATTTTGAGAGAGAGTTTGATATGGTAGAGAGATAGTCTCTGAGTTAGAAAAACCTGGGATGCAGTTCTGCTTTTTATACTTATTAGCACTGTGACCTTGGACAAGTCACTTAACTTCTGGGTGTTCTAGGCAACCTTGTCAGCCTGTAAGTTACCGGAGAAGGTAGCAATCTCAGATTTTATACAGTCACATATCATATCAATGTATATATCACATACATCATATTTAAATATATGTATGTCTGTGTGTCTTCCATCTATAGTCTATTTATCTATCTATCTATCTATCTATCTATCTATCTATCTATCTATCTATCTATCTATCTATCTGTCTCTCTGTCTCTCTATTTGTCTATTTAGAATTTCTATAAATCTTTAGACCTAGGGATATGGAAATCTATAGATATATATAGAGAGATTTTTATAGAAAGATAGAAAGAAAAATATATTTTATATATATAGATATGGATATAGATAGATATAGATGTAGGAATATATCTATATCCATTTATCTATCTATCTACCTAGTTGTTGGTCAATCTTCATTTTCAAAGAGAACCGATGACATCATGATGTTGGGTAAAATAGTGGACATTGGATAATGTCTTGACTTACACATGAATTGGATTTAAGTGAGACAGAGCTGCACAGTCATCAGCCTCACTTTTTCTCTTCCCAAGTCATCAAGATACAGTGGCAGGACAGAAGTCAAGCTGACCAGAGATGATGTGGGATTCAGTGGATGACTGATGTCTGACTAAGCTCTAAGTTCTCTACAGTGCCTGCTTCAGCCATCACGGCCATTGGAACAAATTGTTCTCATCTGCCCATTATGTGAGAGGTAGTCTTCACATGCCTGGGGTCCCTTTAATTCACAGACAGGTTTGGGGCCTGTACCTTCAACCCTGTTTAGCCCATCTGCTGAGATAGTTTTCCCCAGGTGTGGTTACTATGCATGTTACAGCTTCTTGAAGACACAGGTGAGATTTGGGTAGTAGGTGGACACAAAGGTGGATGAGCAGCCCTGAAAAGTGTTCAGTAAACCCTCATGCCAGAAGTACTAGTCCTCCCTGAAGTGTCTATATATCTATATCTATATCCAGACATAAACATGCATATACACACTCATAAAAATATGTATGCATTCTATACGTGCAGCCATACATGTGTATGTGTGTGCTTGTACATATAAACATATTTATACACATATAAGTATACAAACAAGAAAATAGTATAGAGCTATACATATAATACATGCCATTCTCCTTAATATACTACTCTTCTTTTTATAATTTTTGTCACTATTTACCATCACTAGGATGCTACCCAAAAGGCCAATAGAAAACACAGGCTACACTTTCTTCACACTCACTACAATTTTAGTTGTCTGGAAGATTCAGATAAGAGAACTTAGAGGCCTAGACTTCCAATATCAGTTGGAATCATGCATACATTTCTCACTTAACTTTGCAAATGGAGACCTGACCTGAGAGTTTAAGATAGTGAGATAGTATCTGGACCATTCTAAAGTAGTGGCCTCTCAATGAAATGCCGCCAATGCTAAAATTGTTTCAATTGATGCACAAGGCCTTTCTTAATCTGGTCAAGATCAACATTTCTAGCTTTGCTTATGGAAGAATTTCATTGGTGGAAATCAATGAAAATGGTCACTTGGCAGAGTGGACACAAACTAAATGATACAGAATTTAATCCTTTCTAAATTATATTGGTTGTCACCATGTTATGAGATAAGTAGAATTAAGAAAAATACCCATGTAAAATTGAAAACAGAATTACCTCATATGTATACATTAGAGGCAATTTGGAGTGAATCAATTACTGACTTCATAGTCAGGAAAGGCTAAGTTCCAGGCTTGTGTCCAACTATGTCTAGCTACATGATCATTCATGAGACACACGTTTCAGTGCTCCATTCCACTAAGAAAATAAAGATCTGATTATGGGGGCAGCTAGGTGGTAGATTTAATAGAACATTGTGCCTGGAATTAGGAAGGACTCAGTTCAAATCTGACCACAAACACTAGTTTTGTGACCCTGGCCAAGTTACTTAACCTCAATTTCCTCATTTGTAAAAATGGGGTAATAGTAGCACCTACCTCCCAGGGTTGTTGTGAGCATCAAATGAGCTAATAATTATAAAGCCCTTAGCATACCGCCTAGTGTATAGTAAATGCTCTATAAAAGTTTGCTATCGTTGTTATTAATCTGATTTGATGAAATGGGTTTCTCTATTAGGATTCTTCTACATTAATTCAATATTACATCCACTTCCTTTCCCCAAATAAACAAACAAAAATCGATTTTCCTTTTCCTTCATTTGAATAATCCAGATAATGTCTTCAATTTTAAAACTTCAAAATGCGATCCTACTACAAAATTTAGGAATATATTTTCTAAATATCTGTAATTCTGGGTCAAAATTGGGGGAAAAAGTGGCGAGATTTTGAGATATTGGAAAGTATTTCCTTTCAGTGACTTTTTGTGGGCTAAGAACAACTAACACTTTCAGCTGGAGTTGAGGGTGAATTTAGCCCTCTCAAGACATATTTTTTTCTCCCCAAAACTAAGCTCAAGTGTCACCTTCTACATGAAGCTTTTCCTGATCCCCCAAGCTGCTAGCAACAAAAACAAAAACAAATTTGTAATTATTTAAAATATATATACTTGTCCTTCTTGATATAATATAAGCTCCTCGAGGGCAGGGATTATTTCTTTTCTGTCTTTGTATCTCCAGTACCAAGCACAGTACATGAACTTAATAAAATCTTGCTATTTGAATGATTGTCCTTAAAAGAATAGAAGTCCTATAGTTTGAAATGACAAAGAAATCCATTCTGAGACGTGGAGGAAATTTGGTATATTATAGTGAAGGAGTTCTACCAGTGTTAGGATTCTTTATTCATTCATTCCTTCCTTTGACAAGCATTTATTAAGTGATGGCTTTTTCTTGGTGATACTTTATCCGAAGGAATTATTTAAAATACTAATGATGAAAAATAACAACTACTTGTATTTGATTTGGTATATTTTTGCAAAGGCATATAATATAAATATATGTCATAAATTATTTATATCATCAGGAGAAATATTCAGGAATTTAAAGAATAAATATTAAAGTAATTTGCTTAATTTGGCATAGAAATGATGTGTCAACTAATATAAACTTATTCATATGTAGTTATATATAATACACAGAAAACACTTAGTCAAAGAAATTAGTAGAATTATATCTTTAATATTATAGATCAGTTACAACTTGAAGAAATAATATGTGGTTTGAATTTGTCCCATTGGATTAATTCACTGGCAGCAGAAAAATATTGTTTAAATATATTCCCCATTGTCTGGATCATACACACACACACACACACACACACATACACACATATGTATATACATATATACACACACACATACACATATATATACACATATATGCATATGTATATGTGTGTATATATGTATACACATGTATACGTATATGTGTATATGTATCATACAAAACAAATGAGATCTGTAAATTCCAGAAAAGAAAGTATTAGTGATGCATAGAATGCTTTCCATCTCTAAATTATCCAAAATTTATGCACTGAAAACACTTTGTCATTTAAATAGTAGAGATGATACATAGATAACTATAAACATATGTTTTGTTTTTGTTTTTTTCAGAGGAGAGTTCAATTTCCTTGATTACATCCTTTCCTTGGAATTGAAGAATTGACGATTATTCTTATTTCACAGTGGTTGATGAAAAACATAAATACCAGCAAGGTTAAATTAGAGTGTCATCTATTAACTGTAGACATAGTGATGGATGTATCTTTTCATTATAGAATGCCCAGACAGGAAAGACATTTAAAAATTAATCTGAAATTTCCTTAAAGTGTATTCTGGTATTGCTGCCTTTCCCTGGATGTAATCAAGGAAAATGAACTCTCCTCTGAAAAAACCAAAAACAAAACATATGTTTATAGTTATCTATGTATCATCTCTACTATTTAAATGACACTGAAATTTGATGAAAGACAGCACCTGGGTTCAAAAATATTTTTGGATGCACCATGGCATGACATGGTGCTTTTCATTTGCCTCACATATTTATCATAGGACCATACAGCTAGTGATACTATGACGAAGATGATGATGTTGATGATGACATAGACATTTGTGACTTTAAAGATAATAATAATAACTTACATGTCTATAAAACACTGATTTTGGAACGAGAAAGGCTGAGTCCAAGTGCCAGTTCTATATGTAATGGTTGTCTGACATTGGGTAATTAACCTAACTTTTTTGAGCCTGAGCTCAGTTGTCAAATGAAGGGATTGTCATAGAAAACCTCCGAAGACCTTTCAGCTCTAGATCTACCAGTGAACTATGATAATGCTCTGAACCTTAAGAGAAAGGTGATAAGATGTGACTGGAATATTGCTCTTTGGAGAGGGAGAAAAAGTGATGTTTCTCTTTCCCCTTTGACTAATACTTAGTGTAGAGAAGAGGCTCAAAGAGGAAATCATTTCCTTATGAAAAATAATAAAAGAAATTATTTGGTGTCCTAATTTTGAAGGAAGACAACACTAACACAGTATCACATTCCACTGTAAATACAAACTAAGCTAGTAGAAAACTATACATATTGACCGGTCTAACAATGACTGTAACCCGCAAATCCTGAGGTGACAAGGGTTGGTAAAATCAGTTCTCTGGAGACCCTTTTCAAGGGCATGCAGTTATTGGGACAGTACTTCTCAGTTCCCATTATACAGTACAGCCAGATAGTAGTAAATTGGTGATCTGATTTAATAAGTTCAAGTCATCTTGAAAGCTTTGATTTTTATCTGATTTATTCATACTCACATATCTGAATCAAATTAATGCAATTTTAGTCATTTTACATACGAGCATGGCATCATTTATTTAGAGCTTAGTGCTCATCTGGTCCAATCTTCTTGTTCTCTCTTCCTCACAGGTGAGGAATATAATTTTTGAAACTCCTTATAGGTTATTTGTTTTTGGTACCCACAGAGGGGTTAACATTTGTAACTCTCACCATGCGGTGACATGTAGTACCTGTGGAGACAGCAGAGGACAATGAAAATGTACTTTCCTGGAAGTTAGAGGACCTAGGTAAAAATAGTTCTGAAGTCAACTACCATGGTTGTCTTTCAGTCTCTCTGGACCTCCAATTATTCCACCTTAAAAAGGAGAGTATTAGACCATATGACCGCCAAGGTCCCTCCCAGGCCTAGAGTGATAATTCTATATTGACAATTCTGTTTAGTGATTCTGAAATTATGAGCTGTGTTTTGGTGAAGTAAAGAGAGTCCTATGTCCCATTTTTTAAAAAATTTTTGGCCTAGACTCCTTGCCAGGCAAAATAGGAGAAAGCCACATAATTCTTCTTCATGGTTCTGTGTTGCTCAGAATAGGTTATTTTGTTTTTTTGGGGTTTTTGGGGGGGTGTAGCTGATGATTCCACTCCCTCTGCTCACAAATTACCCCATTCCTTAGCCTCCATCATTGTAGCCCCAAGTCCTCCCAGCGGCCCTCCTCAACATCTTCTAACATAAGCCTTTCCCTTAGAGGTTAGGAAGAGTCTAACTGAATGTGCTGAACATACCAAGTAGAAATTAACAAAACAAAGATCAAGAAGAAGTCAGGTAAAAGTAAGCTAACTTCCATCATCTTTTCAGATGTAAAATTCCAACCACTTAGCACTGAAGAAAACTTTTAAAGATGGCATTTATTATTCTTATTATACAGTTTCGATTATTTTGACCTCAAAGTAATGATCAGTTTTAAGTTTTTACAAGTCATATGAAATACAAACTAAGAAAAAAATTACCTCTATGAGCTCATTAGAACTGTTATCATTTTGTATAATGTCTCTTCATACCTGAAGTTTCTTTTGTTTCATTGTTTCTAATAAAGAGTATATTTTACCATAAAGCTTATAAAGCTTAAATTGGCATCTTTTTAAAAAGTCAGCTCATTCGTTATCCTTGTTTTCATCTACTTTGTAAGTACTTTATCCAAGTACCCATGTGATTTAGTTACGGCCTCCGTAGTAATTATGGAACCAAGATATTCTAGTGATCTAGTTTTTAACCATCAAATGTTCCTGTTTAAACAATCCTTTAGAACATGGTAGTAGGTCATGAAACAACCATTCCATTTATGTTGACAACAGCACTACATCCCCTGAGGTGGTTTCTGAGTCTTGACTATGAGTAGAGCTTATTCCAGTATCTGAGTCTGTATCATTGGTATAGGAATGAAATACTTTTTGAGTAAAATGAGGGCCTGCCACATTGCTACTGGAACCCTCAAGTCCTTTCTCTCTGTCTTCGTTAGATTGGCACCCATCTTTGTTGCTGAAATGAATGGAATTCAGTTCCTCTGCCAGGAGGTCATATTCTATTGCTTTCTTCTCAAGCAAGGAGTCATTATATTTAATCTCTTTCTGGATGCCACTTAAGTGAGAATGGATTTTTAAACCAGCTTTCATACTTTTCTCCAAATCATGCTTAACACTTTCCAAGTTTTTCTTTTCTGATTCACCCATAGCTGTCTCTTCTGTTTCTTCATTCACATCTATGGAAATACTTTTGACTTCTTTCTCTATTTCAGCAGATAATTTGTCAATAAGAAGCCTATAATATTTTAGTCGTTCTTCCAGCTGTAAAATCCCTTCACTCTCACTCAGAAAATCAGGTGTCTGATTCTCTTCTTGCTTCATATCTTTTTGTTGTCTGACCTCAACAGGACTGGGTATTAGATAAGAATCCTGGACGTAATTTTCTCCCTCATATTCTACCCTATCCAGATGAAATTTTGCTTCACATTTCTCAATTTCCAGATCCAATTCTTTCATTCTTTTGACTTGCTGATGAATGGTATGGTCCTGAGAAATGATCAAATGCACCAACGTCTCCATGCTATCTCGGTCTTGTATAACAGAATCCTGCTTAATTTTTGCTAGTTTTCTGAATGTTTTCCTGACTATCCTTTTCTGCTTGTCTAGTGGCAACATCTTCATATAATTGGCTGGACTGAGGTCCCACTGTTTTTCTGTGTTTTGAACTAGTTTTGCTTCTGCCGTCCTCCACAATGGAACTGGAATTAAAGCATCTGCTTTAACTAGGACAAAGTGCATGTTTGGCTGCTCTTCTCCCCAGGCCTTCCAAAGTCTCAGGATTTTTGTGAGTGGAGGAAGGACCCGCTCTGAGCCTCTCCATTTTTCTATAATACAGTAATCACTGGGCTGTCCAAAAAGAAATCGCTTCTCTCCTAAGGTAGTTTCATGTTCTTCAAGCAAAGCCTGGATTACATCAGCTGCAGTAGTTCGTTTGGTTAGTCCACAGACAATCTTTTCTTCTTGGCAAACCCAGACAACTATTTCCTTCTCTTCGGCATCCATGTCCTTAGGTGGTGATCTAAAATGAAAATAACAAAGAATATTATCTTTCTGCTATCCCTTATGGGAATTCAGAAAGGTAGTTGAGCAGTCTTATTCCTTCCATATTTTAGGTAACCTCTCATCAAAATATCACTTACCAGGCTGTGCATGATCAATAGCCCTTGGTTTTAAATTGAAAACAAAAATAAATATCTAACCACCAATTGAGTAACAGCTTTTGATAAAATGAAATCTTTAGAAATAGAAAGAACCTTAAGGACCCATTTTACAGATAAGGGATCAGAGGCTCATGGAGTTCAAATGAACTGTTTGTAGTCACATAGCTAATGAAGATCAGAGGCAGGCTTTGAACTTAGGTCCTCTGACCCCACAACATATATTCTTTTCTCTATCCCATATTGTCTTCCACCATACTATCTGCCACTTGATAACACAGGATTTATACCTAAAAATGGCCATATTGATCTCCCGCTTCATTTTACAGAGGAGAAAAGCATAATGTAGAACATATAGGATCATTGATTTAGAGTGGGAAGCACATGAAATCACTGTCAAAAGTCACACAGATAGTAAGTAATCCAGGTTACTGGTAAGGTACTGATCCAGGTTATAGTATCATGTGATTAAAGAGCCAGGCTTGGAAAAGACATCAGAGGCCATCTAATTTAACCCCTTCATTTAGTAGATGGGGAAAGTGACACTTATGTAGGTAAAATAATTTGGCTGATGTCACATAGTAAGCATTTGAGGCAAGATTTGAAAACAGGTCCTGTGATTCTAGAATCAGTGTTTTTCTTTTTGTTTTGTTTTTTTCCCACTGTTCCACAATATAGGTCTTCTACTTTCAAATCTAGTAGACTTTCTACTATCTCATGCTTCATCCAAGAAAAAGCTCTATTTTTCATTAAGGTCAGCCAAAGTCCCTTTTTAATGTGGTACAATGGTAGATCCCTAGATTAGGAGTCAAGAGCTTTGTTTTCTAGCTGAAAAATCTGTCTACTATCTATGTGGTCTTAGGCAATTCTCTCTCTCTACTTAGGCCTCAGTTCAACAAATAGTAAAACCATGTAATGATTGATTTAGAGATAGAAGGGACCTTTGAAATCATTAAGGAAACTGAGTCGGGGCGGAGCCAAGATGGCGACTGGAAAGCAGTAACTGGCGTGAGCTCCCCACCAAGTCCCTCCAAAAATCTATGAAAAAATGGCTCTGAACCAATTCTAGAACTACAGAACCCACAAAGGGGCAGAGTGAAGCAGGACTCCAGCCCAGGTCTGCCTGGATGG